>JASAMZ010004324.1:0-20855 GCA_030248115.1 Linhomoeus sp. GSCO2_2 | reverse complement strand
AATAGGACATGCAAATCTACAGAGCACGACGGTTCTTTTGATGTATAGATCATCGCGAGCCGTCAAGGCTGTCGAGAGTTATCGTGTTAACAGACAAACAAACAAACAAACAGACAAACAAACAAACACACTCTATGCCGCTTAGTATATAAGACTAGTGCCTTTAGCCCGTAGGTGATTCACTATAGTCTAAAGCCTATTGAGTTGTGCACAGTGAGCACTGCTCACAACATGTATCGACCCATGGTGCACAGCCACTGCTCACAACAGTCCATTGGACTTTTCAGATAGAGCTCAAGTCACTTGATGCTATGCCCTTGCCAGTGCCTGCGTTTAGGGATGCACCAGCTCCCATGCCCCAGAATACACTAAGTTTAACACATAGATGTTTGCATTTAGCCCATTGGTGTTTTCAGATTGATCTAAGATCGTTTGACAATGTGCCCCTGCCAGTGCCTGCATTTACCATCGCACCTGCTCCCTTGCCTCTAAATACACCTCAGAGTCTCACAGCGACAACTCAGCAGTGAATGGTGACACAATAGCGCGAAATGCCCACTGAAGTGGCATGCAGTCACTCCATAGTGCTCAGAATGTACTGTGCAGTCGATATTTTCGCTATTTTTGTGGAATTTTGGCATCGACCAATGTCCACAATAGGAGATGCAAAACTACAGACCACGATGGTTCTTTTGGTGTACAGATCATCGCGATCCGTCAACGCTGTCAAGAGTTATCGTGCTAACAGACAAACAAACAAACAAACAAACAGACAAACAAACAGACTCTATGCCGCTTAGTATATAGGACTAGTGCCTTTAGCCCGTAGGTGATGCTCCATTGTCAAAAGAGGATTGTTGTTAGCCAATCGCCGATGGTTGAAACATGCAGTGACACATGGCGTGCCACCACTGGTCGCAAGACAGAGTGACCCATGGGGAGCCACCACTGGTCGCAAAACACAGAGACCCATGGTGCGCCACCACTGGTCGCAGGACACGGAGACCCATGGCGCGCCACCACTGGTCGCAAGACTCAGCCCATAGCTGATCTCAGATAGATCTGAAGCCATTTGACACAGTGCCCCTGGCAGTGCCCGCATTTACCATTGCACCTGTTCCAGTGCTTGACTTCAACACATGGATGGCTGACTTTAGCCCATGGCTGATTTCAGATAGATCTGAAGTCGTTTGACACAGTGCCCCTGCCAGTGCCCGCATTTACCATCGCGCCTGTTCCAGTGCCTCAGAATACACGTCAGAGTCCCATAGCTACAACTCTCTAGTGAATAATGACCCAACAGTGCAAAATTTCCACGAAAATGGCCCCCAGGTACTCTTTAGTACTCAGAATGTACTGTGCAGTCGATATTTTCGTGTTTTTTGCGGAATTTAGTAATCAGCCAAAGTCCACAATAGGAGATGCACAACTACAGAGAATGACGGTTCTTTTGATGTATAGATCATCGCGCTCCGTCAAGTGTGTCAAGAGTTATCGTGGTAACAAACAGACAAACAGACAAACAGAGTCCACGCCGCTTAGTATATTGGACTAGAGCCTTTAGCCCGTAGGTGATTCACTAAAGTCTAAAGCCTATTGAGTTGTGCACCGTGAGCCACTGCTCACAACATGTATCGACCCATGGTGCACAGCCACTGCTCACAACAGTCCATTGGACTTTTCAGATAGAGCTCAAGTCACTTGACTCTATGCCCTTGCCAGTGCCTGCGTTTAGGGATGCACCAGCTCCCATGCCCCAGAATACACTAAGTTTAACACATAGATGTTTGCATTTAGCCCATAGGTGTTTTCAGATTGATCTAAGGTCATTTGACAATGTGCTCCTGCCAGTGCCTGCATTTACCATCGCACCTGCTCCCTTGCCTATAAATACACCTCAGGGTCTCACAGCGACAACTCAGCAGTGAATGGTGACACAATAGCGCGAAATGCCCACTGAAGTGGCATGCAGTCACTCCATAGTGCTCAGAATGTACTGTGCTGTCGATATTTTCGCTATTTTTGTGGAATCTTGACATCGGCCAATGTCCACAATAGGAGATGCAAAACTACAGACCACGACGGTTCTTTTGGTGTACAGATCATCGCGATCCGTCAACGCTGTCAAGAGTTATCGTGTTAACAGACAAACAAACAAACAGACAAACAAACAGACTCTATGCCGCTTAGTATATAGGACTAGTGCCTTTAGCCCATAGGTGATACTCCATACTCTACAGCTGAATGCCTATGGAAACAGAGCCACATGTATTGACCTATGGAAAGCAGCCACTGTTCACAACCACGCTGCCACACAGCCACTGCTCACAACAGCCCATAGGAGAATCAGGTAGATCTAAAACAATTTGACACAGTGCCTATACCAGTGCCTGCATCTACTCTGAAGCTTGTGGAATTTGTGCATTCTTATGGAGCCGATGTATTGACCCATGGCGCTCAGCCACTGCTCACAACAACACAGCCACACAGCCAATGCTCACATCAGCCCATAGGTGATTCAGGGTCTAAAGTCATTTGGCACAGTGCCTTTGCCAGTGCCTGCATTTACTCTGAAGCTTATGGAAATCCACTGCTCACAACAGCCCATAGGAGAATGAGATAGATCTAAAGCCATTTGATGTTGTGCCCTTGACAGTGCCTGAATTTATGGTTGCACCAGCGCCCATGCCTCAGAATACACTGAATTCAACCCACTGATATTTGTGCTTTGCCCATAGGTGTTTTCAGGTTTATCTAAAGTTGTTTGACAAAGTGCCCCTGTCAGTGCCTGCATTTACTGTCGCACCTGTTCCTGTGCCTCTGAATACACCTCAGAGTCTCACAGCGACAACTCTGCAGTGAAAGGTGACACACCAGTGCGAAATTTCCACAAAAGTGGCCTGCAGACACTCCTTAGTGCTCAGAATGTACTGTGCAGCCGATATTTTTGCAAATTTTGTGGAATTTAGACATCGGCCAAAGTCCACAATAGGAGATGCACAACTACAGAGAATGGCGGTTCTTTTGATGTATAGATCATCGCGATCCGTCAACTGTGTCAAGAGTTATCGTGTTAACAAACAAACAAACAGACAAACAAACAAACAGAGTCCACGCCCTTTAGTATATAGGACTAGAGCATTTAGCCCGTAGGTGATTGTCCATAGTCAAAAGAGGACTGTCATTAGCCAATCTTTGATAGTTAAAACTGCAGTGACCTACGGTGTGCCACCACTGGTCGCAAGATGCAGCGACCCATGATGCGCCACCACTGGTCGCAAGATGCAGAGACCCATGACACACCACCACTGGTCGCAAGACGCTGAGACCCATGACATGCCACCACTGGTCGTAAGATGCATTGACCTGTGGTGCACCACCATTGATATTTGCAATAGCTCATAGACAATTTCAGACTGTACCCCTGCCAGTGCCTGTGTTTACTTACACTATTGATGTGCCTGTGAATACACATCAAAGGTATTTGAACATAGCCCATAGAAGTTGGGCATTAGCCATGACGATTTTTGATCGTGCCCCTGCCAGTGCCTACAATTAGCACTGTGCCAGTTTATGTGCCTGTAAATACACGCCAGTGTCTCACAGCGACAACTCTGTAGTGAATCATGACTTGACAGTGCAAAATTTCTGCGAATATGACCCTCAGGCAGTCTTTAGTGCTCAGAATGTACTGTGCAGTTGATATTTTCATGATTTTTATGAAATTTAGACATCGGCCAAAGTCCACAATAGGACATTTTGATCCTCGGTTGATGGCGGTTCTTTTGACGTATAGATCATCGCGATCCGTCAACGCTGTCGAGAGTTATCATGTTAACAGACAGACACACAGACACACAGACACACAGACATACTCTATGCCGCTTAGTATATAGGATGGCTCATATGCGACGCGATATCAATCCTTTGCAGAATCCAGTTTTTAGTGAGTAGTAGGCGAAACATTCTCGTGCGGCGCCGTAGAGCAGTCTAAGCAAAGCATACTTTAGCAGTACAGTGGTTGCGTCGGAAGCGCTTCGGTGTTTGATCTAATGCCAGTCTAACTGTCAGAGCGTCAATTCAAGCGGATTCGACCTGGAGCACAAATCGATCCGTTTCAGCCTTCTCCTCCGCCCAAGACGTGCCTTCGCCCACTACCACTGCGACGATTGCTCAACAGCCACCACTACCACAACACGCATCCGACGACGTCTTTGCCCCACAACCACAACAACAGCCACACAGCACGCATTCCAACAACACTACTAACGAGTCGATCACCACCGTCGCCCTGCCCATCAGCCACTCGCTACTGCCTGTGCTGGAACAGCAGGCGCCCGCGCCCGCGGTGCTTCGCCCACAGCAGGCGCCGCCTCCCCCTCCCCGCCGACCGCCTCCCACTCCTGATATGCTGAGTCGGAAGCCTTCGGTGCTGGAAGAGCTCCTGCCCTCACTCAGCCACCACCATCATCACTCTCTACACTCGCCCAGGACTCCGCACGCCGCTGCTGGAGGGTAAGTGAGTGAGTGGATGAGTGCCAGTTGAGTAGGGGCTGGATACCCGGCTACTGATTACTGGGTGGGAGGGGGGGGGGGGGGGGTGCGAGAGGATGGGGGAAAGAGTGAGGAGGCTGGAGGTAGGAAGGGAGAATGGGAGGAACGAATGAGGGGTGGGGCTACCGACCGAAAGAAGGGGGGGGGGGGGAGGATGGATTAGTTGTTGTAGTTCTTCGTCAAGTGATTGTGGAGGTTCCATCCTGATTTCGTCCTTCGCCCGCGCCGATCCGATCACCCACCGGCTGTTTTCGACTAGCAATAGGAAACGTTTGCAACATCTTGGTTGCCTATGATGAAACTATGGAGTGCCTGTCTAGCCGCCATCTTTGCATTATGAGAAATTGGAGTCGGATAGATTCTCTCAGGCCAGTTGCACCCAGATTGGACTCATATCTTCGCTGTTCCCTCGCTTCTGCCTCACGACACAAGAGTGTTTCGAGTTTGTTAGTTATCCGCTCTAGAGGGCTGCAATACAGCTGTTGTAGGATTTCCTTGTTGTTGGAATTAGGCGCGACCTTGTGATACTTTCTGCCGCGCTCCAAATTTCGTTTGGCGCTCGGCTGTTCGCTGCTGTCGTCGTCGTCGTCCCCCCCCCCCCCTCCTCTAAACCGCTTAGGCACTGCCTGTTGTCTCTGTATCTCCCTGTCTCCCGCTTTCGTTCGTCACCACCGGCGCGCAGGTAGACAAGAGGGCGGCGCTAGCTAATGTTTGAATAATAATCTCGGCCGCCGCCGCCGCACCGACTGACACAGTGTGTGTTGTGCTGTTAGCTCTCTGGGAAGGGCCTGCAGCTGACTGCTGTGACGTTGGCGGCGGCGGAACACTATAACTACCGAACGGACTCAAGCGGCTTTGCTTCGTTTCCGAGAGAACGCCAGCGCTTCCCTTCGCAGTTGCCCCTTCTGGGGGTTTGTTTGCGCAAGTCCTCACAGCCTCACACAGGCTCTCTCTCCCTTCTTCTACCGCTTCCACTGATTCGATTGCCAGAGAAGAAGCGACTCCAATTTCCCCCGTCTTTTCCACGAGAGAGGCGGAAGACGAGGAAACCATCTTCATTTCCTCTCTCTTTTGCTCTGGAGTCTCAACTCAACTCTGAGAAGGCTACAGTCACTATTATGCCTGAGGCTACAGCTCCCCAACCGATGGAGGTGTCGCCTGGGGCTGTCGGCGGCAGGCGCAACTCGCGCGCCGACGCCTCCTGGCGCACGATGGTGCACGCGTTCTCGCGCAGCGTCCAACAACAGCAACAGCTGAACAATAGCAACAATACCCCAAATACCCCACCGTCCACCCCCAAATGGACGCCGACGACGACGGACGCCTTCCGGTTGACGACCTCGAATTCAGAGACGGCGGTAGAAGAAGATTTGGACCGGCTGGAGGATTGGTGGGTTGCTGCAGGGTGTAAACTTGGGCTGTCGAATTGGCGCGGCGTTCCTCCCCTGCTGTGACGTCACTCGTCGCCGTCTCCCGCGTGACTGTCGTCGTGGGGGAATAACTTGTCGCGCCGACCTGTCGATACGTCTCTCTCTTGCCGTTCTCTGTAGAGGGCGCGGGGAATTCTCCCCTTCTTATCTGGTGCCTGTCGGCGCAGTCGCTGCTGAACACGCCTAGGTAGACTCTGACAGGCGCGCAGGCAGCTGACAGTGCGGCGGGGCGCGTGTTTTCGCACTTCGCTCGCTCACCACAGGTTCGCAAGTTGTCGTCGTCGTCGTCTGCGGCCGCGGCGGCGGTTTCACGGGCCTGTTTTTTGCGCGCTCAGCCCTTTCCGCTACCCGGTTGTTTGTCTGACTCGACCCGCGCCGTCAGCTGATAGAGAGCGGCCTATTTGTACCGAACGACAAGCGGTCTAGCGGTCAGAAAGGACGAGAATAGCCCAAGTGTAGAGGATGAAGCTCGATGAGTCACCACCAAATGGCCCGTTGCCTGAGCGCAGCAAGAGTACAGACGTTGGAATGGCAACGGACGTCAAAATCGCCTGGAGAAAGTCATTGATATCCTCCCTGACAAGGTGGTGCTGAGACTGACTCAGTCAATGTGTTTGTCTGGTGCAGAGCCAGGTGGTTCAGTAGGATTTGAAGTTGTTGGCTCTGGTTGCAGCTTAGTCGTTTCGCTGTTGCCAAGGTTCCTGACCTCTCAAGCCATAGCGTCTTGCGCCACTAGTCGCATCTCTCATCGACCACTGGCTCGTTCATATCCTCGTACTCGCCTCAACGGTGTAACTCTGCCCATGTTATGATAATTATTGGGGCGGTGGAACTGGAAGGGGTGGCAACCCGTGCCTCAGCTTTCACTATCAGAGCGTTTCACGAGCCCCTTGTGTCGCCAACAAGCGTACTACTGTTTGTTAAACGCCTGTGTTTACGTCTCTCACTCAGTGTCATATCCATCCCACCATTGCAGCACCCTGCCCAATGTGGCCTACGGAGGCGGAGGAGGGGAGATGCCCCCAGGGGGTGGAGGTGGAGCTGCAGAGGGATGCGGGACCAGCAACAGCGGGAATGTCACAGCCTCAGAGGTGGTGGAGGCGGCCATTGACAGCAAGATAGAGCAGGCCATGGATCTGGTCAAGACCCATCTCACCTTCGCCGTCAGGGAGGAGGTCGAGATTCTCAGGCAGAACATCCAGGACATGGAGGCGAAGGTGGGGACAAGGAGACTGCTGAAAGAGTAGAGGAACTATTCTGGAACGACTGGTCTTTACAAATTGCTGTTCAGTTGGACTGGACGTGAAACGCTGGCTGTCACTGAACTTAGTTTGAAGTGACAGAACGTCACTTTGACTGCTGGATGGTTGAACGTTTGCACGCCGCCACTCATGAGTCATGCCCCGCCACAGGACCACGCATGTAACATTCTCTCCGCGTCAGTGAAACGAAACCTCTGTACTGTCCTGACCACTGCACTCTTTCCACAGGTGGCCCTACTGGAGGCTGAGAACAAGGTGTTGCGCCAGTACGCTCCCAAGGAGATCGTCGCCCAATTCGCCCTTCTGACAAGCGCCGTTCAGAGCAACAGCGCCGCCTCTGCATCTGCCTCCTCCCCTTCGCATCTGCAGCTGCAGCAGCCTCAACAGGTGCTGTCAGTGAAGTCTGACTGGAGTCATGACCCTACCCATGGGCTTCTCTTCAGGGAGTCCAACAGCCTCTGCAGATGATAGGGGAGGGCTCTTCGCTGTCGACAGTGCCCAGCACCAATTCCCTCTCCTCTTCCACTGACGCCAGTGGAGTGGCCTCTCCACAGACGGCAGTGGTGCAGCCTCAACCCAATGGGACTCTGCCAGTCCCATCTTTCGGTGAGTGGGTGACCTGAAATAGGTCACGATAGTTCCAAGTTTGGGGGAGGGGGGGGGGGGGGGCAATGGGGAGTGAGGAATGGCAGACGGGAATGTGGGAGGGAAGCAGGGAAGAAGAATAGTTGGGGGGGGGGGGGGGGTTTACGGTAGTGTAAGGCAAATGGAGCACCAACGTTATATTTTGCCCTAGAAGATTGATTGCCAGATCGTTCGTTCTGTTCAGATGTCTCAGAGGGGCTCCAGCGCCAACTTGGCTCCACCAGTGGAGTAGCCCCTTGCACAGATGCGACGGTAGTGCGCTAGTTTTATCGTCGTCGAGCTTTGACGAAAAGTCGCCGATTTGTAATGGAAATGGTAGTACATTCGGGTGTTGTGAAATCTGTGGGATGTTTGAGCGCTAAGTCTTTCTTTTGTGATCCTTCGCGAGCTTCTTTCACCTCTGACACACGGTGTGTGCTCGTTTTATCGGCGCGTTTGTGATAGCGAATGGGAGCTAGTATTAGTTCTCGTCTATCGTAGGTTTCGGTTTTGAGAGCTCTACAATCGCAATAGAGCTGGACCAGCCTTTGTCCAATGTCCTACCTTCCACGCAAAGTGCTGAGTGTTGTGGTGCACAGATATAATATGGCGATTCGTTCGCTCTTTCATTGGCGGTGCGTGTGTGTACTTTCACATTTTGAGCCTAACGTAGCTATGATGATGAGAGATCGGCACTGCACAAAACCTAACTACACGTGGTACACAGGTATTATAGACTTGCTCAGAAGTTGTGGCAATTCTCGATTCGCTTGATTGGGCTTTGTTCGTGTCGAATGCTCGTCGTTTGTGTTGATTCACGGGTGGATTTGTATTGTACCGCGAGGATGGCGGATTGCGATGCTAGTACTGTTCGTACACTTCGCTCAAAGCTGAACGAAAGTCATGAGCTGGCGTTTCGGTCTCACATTGAAAGGAGAGCTTACCACAAATTGCAGACGGTGAGAAACCCCAAGGTAGAAGCACGTATGTGGGCACGAAAGTGTTCATCACAATGGGATACCGAGTGGCAGCCCATCTGCAGCTGTTGTAGCTGATGAGATTTCTGACTGGTACTGTACATGTGAACGCGGTGACAAGCCAAGGGGTCGGGTTCGAGGTTCGTTGTAGCTCAAATCAGGCCACAAGAAAGTTTTGGCCGCTGCATTCCATCGTGAAGTCAAAGCAACAGACTACTATTGAGAATGTGTCGCTTGTAAGCAGGCCGCAAACGTCGATGTTGAATTGCACAAGTGACTCAAGCGCGCGAACAATCATCGATGCGCAAATCATGGTTCATTCAGCTGTTCTCTGCAGTCGCCACGTCCCACAAAAACGTTGGTTGCTCAGATTACAGTTGTTTCCGTCAACTTTCCTCACCTCTATAACAACAGCACCTTGTACCTAGCACAAATTGCATCGCGTGAGCGACCACGAGCTCTGGTCGTATCCTCGTCATCTCAATGGTGTAACTCTGCCCACATTATATGGTGAGATTTGGGGTGGGTTGGGCGGTTGAAGGTTAACAAGAAGTGACTCAGCTTTCACTGCCAGAACGTTCCACGCACCCCTTGTGTCGCCAACACTTCGGCTAGAGTTGGTTCAACGCTTTCGCAATCGCGCCAATCCAATGCCAAAGCCGCTCCTCCACATTCGTTGCAGCACCCTGTCCAATGTGTACTATGGATGGAGCACGGGAGGATAGAAGATGATCCCAGGCAGTGGAGGAGGAGGTACAGAGGGTTGCGCCAGTGGTGGCGGAGCCAATGGCAGTGTCACAGCCTCAGAGGTGGTGGAGGCGGCCATAGACAGCAAGATAGAGCAGGCCATGGATCTGGTCAAGACCCATCTCATCTTCGTCGTCAGGGAAGAAGTCGAGATACTCAGACAGAACATCCAGGACATGGAGGCCAAACAAGTGACTAAACTGGAGTGAACACTGGTTGAATTTGCAGTAATCGTGAAGCACTGAGAGTGTCAATGAACTAGGTATGTCCAGCGCTGACAGGCCGGAGCTGGTCAACAGTATGACTATGCACTGAATGTCTCACGAGAAGTCGTGGCGAAATTGTAACTTTGTGCATACTAGATGGCCAAACATCAAGCGTGAAGCATTCTATTCGCAGCAGTGAAGCTGAACTGACTCTTGCAATCTCTCCCTTCACAGGTGGCCTCCTCCCCATCCCCCCCCCCCCCCCCTTTGCATCATCCGCTTTATAACTGCAACAACAACAGTCGCAGATGGTGTCATTGAGGAGAGACCACTGAAGTCTGGCTAGAGTCATGAATCTTCGCCCAATGGACTTCTCTTCAGTTGCTTCAGCAGCAGCACTAGCCCCTCCAGATGTTAGCGAAGGGCTCTTCAACGCTGTCGACAGTGCCCACCACCAATTCCTTCCTCTTCCACTGACGCCAGTGGAGTGGCCTCTCCACAGACGGGAACGCGGTGCAGTAGCCTCGGGCTCTGGCCGCCACTTCTCCGCTCTCGATTATTCTGTGAACTGAACTTGCTCGCGAGTATGTGGCTGATGGGGAGGGGGAGGGGGGGGGGGGGGGGTGGAATACTCGGTCCTCGCAGAATTCTCAACAAAAGTTATAGACTCTGTGGGTCACTTGTGCAACTGAAGACCCACGCGTGCAGCCTCGTTTGCAACCAATACATTCCCAAGAAATGCTTTCAGCTTCAACTGAGCAATGATGTGCAGCGGCCAAAACATTTTGTGGCCGGATTTGAGTCATTCTGGACGTTGGGTGTACAAAATGACATTATCGATTGTCACACATCAGCTGATGTTCCATCAAATTCACATCAGCTACAGTAGCCGGGGTTGTAGCAGGCAGATGGGCTCGCACCCGATATCCCAAAGGGATCAACACTTGTACCTACAGTATGTACATGCATGTTTTCGCCTTGTCGTTTCTCTTGTCGAAACTTCGTAATGATACTGTTGCAAGTCGTGATACGCTCTCTAGTGTCAATGTGCCACTGAAACGCCGGCCAACTTCGTCCAGTTAGCCAGCGAAAGCAAACTACAACCAGCATCGCATTCCGCCACTGTCGCGTTACGAATCCACCTTAAATCAACACAAACGACGAGCGTCGACACGAACGATTGTTGGAAACCCGAAGAAACGAATAAAGAATTGACATCTTCTAAACAAGTCTAGAATACCTGTGTAGTGCCACGTACATAAGATAGCAATTGCCCACTCTAGCTAGGACAAATGCGGTCTAGACTCTAGAGGGGGGGGGGGGGGGGGGGGGGTGTTACAAACACTGTGAACTAACTTGGACTTGGCACTTCGGCAATCACTGCATTCCTCGAAACATATCGGCCCCCCTATCGGCACCACAAAGCTCCGTATGATGCGTATAGGTAAAAGATAGTTGCACTGGACGCCAATAGACAGCTCTACAATAATGTACTGCACTCTTATCTACTGTAGCGCAGTTTTGTCTTTCATTGATGTTCGAGAGCGTCCAATTGGTGAATCCCAAGGCATTTTCTATACTGAGACGGCAGAGACGGCACTAAACCGAGATGGCATCCGCGTCATATCATACTGTAGCCGTGTCAGGTCAAAATTCGCCGCAATCTTACTTTCCTAAATTCTCTTTTGCGCTAGGCGGCACGCAAACTGCCGCGAATACTAAAACACGCTCGACGGTCAACCAGTTGGTGCGCCGACTCATTACCAGTTGGTGCGCTAGCACGATAGCATTGGGCTTACTAATTCGCTTGTCTGACGCCGTAGAATGGAGTTTAAGGCATCGTCGGGTAATCCGCGGACTCCTCTAACCTTCTAGGTGGTCGAAACCAAAATAAGTTTTCAAAATCACGCGTTACAGTATCCCAAAGTGGGTCCATTTTAAAACAAAAGTTGACCGGACCTTGTCAAATCGTATATCAAAATGAAGCGCTCGAGCTCCTGAGCACAAATCTGACAACAAAAGTTACAAAAGTTTAAACAGAAGGTCACAGTAACCAAAACGCGTCAGAAAGTGGTGTTTTTGGCATAGTCGCAGGCTGAATAACTCACCCGCCTGACGTCGTTGAGGCAAGTTGATGTATCGTCAGGTAGCTTGCGGACTCCTCTCATAGAGTGGTTGAAACTAGAAAATATTTTCGAAATCGCGCGCTACAGTATCCCAAAGTGGGGTCCACAAAAAGTCAAAACTTAATGGAACCTAGCCGAGTCGCATATCAAATTGAAGCGCTCGAGCTACTGAGCACGAATCCAACAACAAAAAAATTTAAAGTTTAAATAGCGAGCTACAGTAATCAAAATGCGTCAGAAATAGGTGATTTTGGTATGGTCATATCTCGGCACTCTCACATTGCATTGCGATGGTCTTGGCATTGCTGAAGAGCTCACAGCAAGCTAGCATCAAATCAAACGCGTTTCTTTAAATTTATCCTGAAAACATAATCTTCTTAGTGTATATAATTAAACCCGAGCTATACCAATGTTGCGTAGCAACACCACTAGGTGGTCTGACACAGGAGTACAGTAGAAAATTTGAATTTTCAAAATTGTTTCCGACCTTCGAAAAATTGTTCATCGAGTTTGCGATGGTGAACCATCGTTAACTTCTAACTGGCCTATACACTGGTATGGCCTTTCGATCGAGACGGAAACCACTGAGATTGCTTTTGTCATTTTGCGAGATCTACGCTGACAAAAGTGTTGGGTCCTGAGTGGAAACTTCCAGATTTCGACTTTGGGTGGTGGAAAGCAAGCCTTTGACGTTAAATTGATGATCGTAGCGTGTTCTACAACAAAAGTTGGTCTAGACCAAGTATTTTGAGACAGTACTCCGGCCGCACCGAATTTTTGAATCCTGGGGTTAGATTTTCGAGATCGAGTTTTCACTTGTTTCGGGGTTCTCTGCGCGCTGAACACGAATCCGGTGTTTGTTTTGCAATTTTGGGACGCCTTTGCCCTGACTTCACCGCCTAGCGGACCAAAAATTGGGTATGTGCTTGGTGAAGGCTTATTACTGGGTAGTGAGATGAGCGAGCCAGTCTGCTTGACTTCGGAACAAGTAGAGTGCCACCCTGAAGGTCCTTCCATTTTTGGATAATTTTTGGCCAGATCAGCAAAAGGTTTAACAAATCGCAAAAAAACGCTGATTTGCGTTATGCGGGTTCAGAAAGCACAGAAATAACTGTCAACTAGAAAATTTATCCCAGGTCACAAAATTAGGATTGCCGGGCACCGAAACAGGGCTATAGGTGCTCCATATAGCAAAACAAACAACGGATTCGTATTCAGCGTCGTCGAAAACCCCCGAAGCTCAATCTCGCTCGAAAACTCTGTCACAGTAGAAACCGCTCAATTTCGTTGCTCATTTCGTTCCGCTCCAACACTCTACGAGCGGTCGAGCGCAGTTTAGTATTTTTCAGCCGTCTCAGGGTTCTGCCAGGTACGTCAGCTTGTTTTAGAGAACTGTTGTGTTGCAGTTTTGAAAAGTTGAGTTACAGTAGTGCCGTCTCGGTTTAGTGCCATCTCTGCCGTCTCGGTATAGAAATGCCAATCCCAACACTACACACGGATAAACCCGTGAAACAATGTCTCTCGCACTACGTTCACGGCAGAAATTGCGCAGAAATGGAGGCTGTTGAATTCGAGAGAACACTATCGTGTTTCGTTCGTGTGGTCGTCATGTGATAGCCTACTGTAATGGACTGTTTTCCTAACGATAAGAAAACGACAACAGGTTTTGCAGGTTCCGTTTGACTGCAGTTTACCGATTCCATTGTGTTGTATCGTGCCGTCGACCATTCTTACTTCCTCATGTCGTCAGTTGTTCTTCTTTCAGTGACTGGAAAAGGTCGTAGAGTAGAAGAAGCGCCTTTTGTTCTCCAAACTGTCCTCCATTGTCTCAGTCAGCGTGTCACGCAGTCGCGTCGCGCCATAGGCGCTCTGTCTGAGCGAGTCTTGCATTCGCGCAAGGCGCTTAGAAGCGCCGTTCGCTCGCCGTCTCTTTCCTCTAATGCTGCCCCACCACTGACTGTGAGTCAGAAGAGACAACAAAGCACTCACAACTGCTCCATTCGAGAGTCATAAGAGGGCACAAACAGCAGCCATAGGTGCAGGCCACCCGGAGGCCAGGGGGGGGGGTTCTAGTTAAGGAAAATTTTTGAGAGGGGGGGGGGGGGTCCCGGGACCAGTGAACAGCTTTTTAGAATGGCCAAAAATACGCAAAAAATCGCCTTAATTTGGTCAAAAACACGCTAATTTGTGCATAAATGGACGAAATATAGCGCCGCAGGCGAAAATTTGGACAAAATAGGACCAAAAACTGCCAAAAATACAAGAAAATTTCCGAAATTTCAGGATTTTTTCCTGAATTTCGGATGCCCGGGGCGGGGAGTATCAGTGAAAAGTTCACTAGAGGCCAGGGCCAGAGGGGGGGTTCCCCCCCCCCCCCGCCCCCCCCCCCCCGCCTGCACCTATGACAGCAGCCGAAAAGAAGTGTAGGAGTGGAGTACTATGCTTTGGCATCGTGCCTGAAGAAGGAAGCGTCTTGAAGCCAGAGAAAGTTAAAGAGAGCAATGTGTCACTCGGGAGAGGAGCTGAATCCTCGGAACAACAACAGCGGCGGCGGCGCCGACGACAACAACAACCACAACCACTGCAACGGAACAGACAACAACGCTATGGCCAACGCTTCAGCGGCCGCTGCTGCCAAGTCTTCCAGATTCAAGGTTTGATGGAGATGGAGAGGCTGAAAGTTTCCGATTTTAGCGAAGAACTCTTTAGATACTCTCTTTCCTAACTGTGACATTTGTTATTGTAGGCCTGAGCGGTGAAGTTCAGTTCATCGCCTTGTTTGCAGATTTTACAGTGTATGCCTTTACACTGAAGCATTGTCGGATGTGTGCTATCTGTCTCATTCTCACAGTCGCTAGTCCCTGTGTGCCACTCCACTGCAGGTAGTACCGGTGGACGCGAGCTTCACGCGCGGTCGCTGGCGCTGCTACGACTACATGGACCCCCCGCAGGGCAGTCGAGCTCCCACCCAGAACGGCTTACCCCCTCCGCCGCCCCAGCTACGGGACCAGATGATTTCCCTGCAGGCAATTGGGAACAACGCCGCTAATGGAGGGACCTCTGCAACGACCATCAGTGGAGACAAGGACAAGAGCTCGGCAGGTGGTGAAGTAGATTATTGGTACTTCTCTCTCTCTCTCTCTCTCTCTCTCTCTCATGACGGAAGTAGCTCCTGGGTAGTAGGGGTTGGCTAGAAGGGTGAAGCAATAGGGAATGAATGAAACTTCAGGAGTGAAAGTTGGCGATGGTCTTATTGGTGGCTGGCAACAGGCAATTTGTTCAGTCGCTGACATCACTCAGGCGGTGCCGAATCGACTTTTTGCGCGTAGTCCATTCCAAGATTGACAGTGGAGAGACAGACTAACAAACTGCTTTTCAACGTTGAAGATGATGCGCGTCAATCTCCTCAGCTGGCCAGGGGCGCGAGCGCGTACTGTAGGTCTGTTCAGGACTGTCTGGTTACGTTGTTTCACGAGCCTCTCTAAATGAGACTCGCTTGCTAATCTTGTAATCTCGAGTGTTACCGTCGAAGTACTTACCGTTCATTTGCAACTGAGTCTGAGGGTGTAGCCGCTGAGTCGCTGTCCTCTTCTGATGTGCTCAATCTCAACGATCGCTTCACCCTTTTCATTAATCTTGCTCCAGTTTTGTCAGGCTCCATTCCTGCAATTGCTTCTTTACACTCGTTCCCATCACTTCACAAAACACTTCACCAAACCAGTCCATCTTCAGCCCCGCAACAACAGCAGTCGTCAGTGACTGCAGCAGCTGCGGCCCCAGTGTCATCGCAGGCGTCCCAGCAGTTGGTGGAGTGGAAGGGGCCTCTGCAGCAACAGAAGAAGCAACCCTCCAGTGGGACATTCACAGTGGTCAGCTCCACTGCCAGCACGCAGACCAACAGCAGCAGCAGTGAAGAAGAGAGCGATTTGGACGATGATGACCAGAGTGAGGGTGGAATTGGCACATTTTGCGCCTCAGCCGCTTTGCGAGCTCTGCGCTGCTCTGCGCCTCTGAGCCAAGCGTACATACAAGATAGAATGGAAGTACATAGAACAATGGGGGGGGGGGGGGGTGGGTTACAGTTCGGGCTATTATCTCATAATACTATCAGTCGTCAGGAACTCTGATTGAGAGGAGCAAACTACCTTGACGCCTAAGTAATTCTCACGAAACTATCCCACTCATGTAACAGCATCGGTCCGTTGAGTCAAACCATTGAAAAGCGCGGATAGTCCATTTGTCTTTGGCTCTAAATAAAATCGTTTCTGGAATCGTTTCACACCCTCACTATTTCAACATCCGACCGCAGAATGCTTTGATGGCATAACGCTTTTGTACTCTTCACCCGTACCCTTCAGGCGAGCCGACCTCAGGAGTGGCCACCACCGAAGACGAGCGTACCCCAGTGGGTGGTCTGTCGAGCGTCAACAGCGCCGCCTCTTTCCTCGCCGCCTCCGATGGCGCCGCCGTTGCTACCGGAATTGAATCGTCTTCCACCACCACCGTTGTGCCTCCCCAATTGCCGCTGCAACAGCCGCCTTCTGTGGCCGTCGATTCTGCCAGTCCGACCAGTGGTGAGCGCTTGCAGCCCCCCCACCCCCCTTCTGCCCAGATCTGAGAATAGTGTCGTTCTATTTAGTGAAGCAAACACCGCACACTTCTACCAATCATTTGGAGAGTCCATTTCTTAGTGAGTAGTAGGCGAAACATCCTCGTGCGGCGCCGTAGAGCAGTCTAAGGACAGCCTACTTTGACAGCGCAGTGGTGGGCATCGGAAGCGCTTCTGTGCTGGGTCTAATCGCGGTCCAACTGTCAGTGTCAATTTCATCCAGAATTCAGTGGAGCACAAATCGATCCATTCCAGCCTTCTCCGCCGCCCAAGACGTGCCTTCGCCCACTACCACTGCGACGCCTGCTCAACAGCCACCTTCACTCCAGCACGCTTCCGACGACGTCTTCGTTGCACAACAACAGCCACACAACACGCATTCCACCGCTACCAATGAGGAGTCGATTACCACCGTCGCCCTGCCCATCAGCCACTCGCTGCTGCCTGTGCTGGAGCAACAGGCGCCCGCGCCCGCGGTGCTTCGCCCACAGCAGGCGCCTCCCCCTCCTCCCCGTCGGCCGCCTCCCACCCCGGACATGCTGAGTCGGAAGCCTTCTGTGCTGGAAGAGCTCCTGCCCTCACTCAGCCATCACCACCATTCGTTACACTCGCCCAGGACGCCGCACGCCGCTGCAGCTGGAGGGTGAGTGGATGAGTGCCAGCTGAGTATTGTTTGGATACGGACTACTGATTACCTCATTATATAACTTCGTCCCGTAGCGGGTCGCTAACGTCGTTAGTTGAGATTTTCACGCCGACTAACGACGTTAGTCGGAAACAAGTTAGTCTAGCAGCCGACTAAGTTGGGTGAGTCAGTCGCTCGGCTAACGTAAGTGCCGACTAACCCAGATGAGTTGGTGACTCAACTGACCGGGCCCCTCGATTAACACAGCGTCCATAAAATGATCGAGTCTGCGGCCCGACTAATCTCCGCCGACTAACGTCGTTGGTTGGGGCCCGACTAATCTGGCGGTAAATAATGAGTTACTGGGTGGTAGGGGGTGGTTCTCTGCAGAGGATAGGGAGAGAGTGGGGAGGTTCTCTGCAGAGGATGGGGAGAGAGTGGGGAGGTTCTCTGCAGAGGATGGGGAGAGAGTGGGGAGGAGGCTGTGGAGGTAGGAAGGGAGAATGGGAGGAACGAATGAGGGTGGGGCTACCGACCGAAAGAAGGGGGAGAGGATGGATTAGTTGTTGTAGTTCTTCGTCAAGTGATTGTGGAGGTTCTATCCTGATTTCGTCCTTCGCCCGCGCCGATCACCGACCGGCTGTTTTCGACTGGCAATAGGAAACGTTTGCAACATCTTGGTTGCCTATGATGAAACTATGGAGTGCCTGTCTAGCCGCCATCTTTGCGCTATGATAAATTGGAGTCGGATAGATTCTCTCAGGCCAGTTGCACCCAGATTGGACTCAGATCTTCGCTGTTCCCTCGCTTCTGCCTCACGACACAAGAGTGTTTCGAGTTTGTTAGTTATCCGCTCTAGAGGGCTGCAATACAGTTGTTGTGCGCGCTCCAAATTTTGCTTTGGCTTTCGACTGTTCGCTGTCGTCGTCCCCCCCCCCCCCCCCTCTCTAAACCGCTTAGGCGCTGGCTGTTGTCTCTCTCTCTCTCTCTCCGCTTTCATTCGTCCCCAGCGGCGCGCAGGTAGACAAGAGGGCGGCGGCTAGCTAATGTTTGAATAATAATCTCGGCCGTCGGCGCACCGACTGACACAGTGTGTTGAGTTGTGTTAGCTCTATGGGAAGGGCGTGCAGCTGACTGACTGCTGCACTGCTGTGGTGACGTTGGCGGCGGTGGAACACTAACTACCGAACGGACTCACTCAAGCGGCTTTGCTTCGTTTCCGAGAGGGGAGCGACAGCGCTTCCCCCTTCTGGGGATTTGTTTGCCCAAGTCCTCAGCCTCACACAGACTCTCTCTCCCCGCTCTTCTACCGCTTCCACTGATTCGATTGTCAGAGAAGAAGCGACTCCAATTTCCCCCGTCTTTTCCACAAGAGAAGAAGGAAGACGAGGAAACCGTCTTCATTTCCTCTCTCTTTGGCTCTCGAGTCTCAACTCAACTCTGAGAAGGATACAGTCAGTATTATGCCCGAGGCGACTGCTCCCCAACCGATGGAGGTGTCGCCTGGGGCTGTCGGCGGAAGGCGCAACTCGCGCGCCGACGCCTCCTGGCGCACGATGGTGCACGCGTTCTCGCGCAGCGTCCACCAACAGCAGAACAATAGCAACAACACCCCAATACTCCACCGTTTACCTTAGTGGATGCTGATGACGACGGACGCCTTCCGGTTGACGACCTCGAATTTGCAGACGGCGCCAGAAAGAAGATTTGGATCGGCTGGAGGATTGGTGGGTTGCTGCAGGGTGTAAACTTCGGCTGTCGATGTTGGCGCGACGTTCCTCCTGTGCTGTGACGTCACTTGTTGCCGGCTCCCGCGTGACTGTCGTCGGGGAGAATGTGGGGTTGCGCTAATCTGTCGATACGTCTCTCTCTCTCCCCTCTCCCGTTTGCCGTCCTCCCTTCGGCCCCGCGGGGAATTCTCCCCTTCTTATCTGGTGCCTGTCGACGCAGTCGCTGCTGAACACGCCGAGTTAGACTTTGACAGGCGCGCAGGCAGCTGACAGTGCGGGGAGGCGCGTGCTTTGGCGTTTCGCTCGCCCACCGATTCGCAAGTTGTCGTCGTCGTCGTCGTCTGCGGCTGGCGGCGGCGGTTCCACGGGCCTGTTTTTTGCGCGCTCAGCCCTTTCCGCTACCCGGTTGTTTGTCTGACTCGACCCACGCCGTCAGCTGATAGAGAGCGCCCTATTTGTACCGAACGACAAGCGGTCTAGCGGTCAGAAAGGACAGGAATGGGTAAAGTACTACAGTATGAAGATCTGATGAGTCACCGCCAAATGGCCCGTTGCCTGAGCGCAGCAAGAGTACAGACGTTGGAACGGCAACGGACGTGAAAGTCGCCTGGAGAAAGTCCTTGATATCCTCCCTGACAAGGTGGTGCTGAGACTGGCTCAGTCAATGTGTTTGTCTGGTGCAGAGCCAGGTGGTTCAGTAGGATTTGAAGTTGTTGGCTCTGGTTGCAGCTTAGTTGTTTCGCTGTTGCCAAGGTTCCTCACCTCTCCAGCCAAAGCGTCTTGCGCCACTAGTCGCATCTCTCATTTGACCACTGGCTCGTTCATATCCTCGTACTCGCCTCAACGGTGTAACTCTGCCCATGTTATGGTAATTATTGGGGCGGTGGAACTGGAAGGGGTGGCAACCCGTGCCTCAGCTTTCACTATCAGAGCGTTTCACGAGCCCCTTGTGTCGCCAACAAGCGTACTACTGTTTGTTAAACGCCTGTGTTTACGTCTCTCACTCAGTGTCATATCCATCCCACTATTGCAGCACCCTGCCCAATGTGGCCTACGGAGGCGGAGGAGGGGAGATGCCCCCAGGGAGTGGAGGTGGAGCTGCAGAGGGATGCGGGGCCACTAACAGCGGGAATGTCACAGCCTCAGAGGTGGTGGAGGCGGCCATCGACAGCAAGATAGAGCAGGCCATGGATCTGGTCAAGACCCATCTCACCTTCGCCGTCAGGGAGGAGGTCGAGATTCTCAGACAGAACATCCAGGACATGGAAGCTAAGGTGGGAAGGAGACGGCTGAAAGTGTAGAGGAACTGCACATGTCGGGAATGACGGGCCTTTACAAGTTGCTTTTCAATTTCACTGGAATTGAAACACTCGCTGTCGCTAAACCAAGTTTGAAGTGACAGACCGTCACTTTGACTATTCGTTTGCACTGGCCCAAGTCCGGTTTCTATCTTTGTAAGTTCCTATGCAGCCACAGGAGAATCAATGGCTGTAACAGTCTCTCCGCATCAGTGAAACCTCTGTACTGACCACTGCACTCTCTCCACAGGTGGCCCTTCTGGAGGCTGAGAACAATGTGTTGCGCCAGTACGCCCCCATGGAGATCGTCGCACAATTCGCCCTTCTGACAAGCGCCGTGCAGAGCAACAGCGCCTCTGCCTCCTCCCCTACGCATCTGCAGCTGCAGCAGCCTCAACAGGTGCTGTCAGTGAAGAGAGACCACTGAAGTCTGACTGAAGTCATGATAGTTCAGTTGGCACCTTCAGGGAGTCCAACAGCCTCTGCAGATGATAGTGGAGGCCTCATCGCTGTCGACAGTGCCCAGCACCAATTCCCTCTCCTCTTCCACTGACGCCAGTGGAGTGGCCTCTCCACAGACGTCAGCGGTGCAGCCTCAGCCCAATGGCACTTTGCCCGCCACCACTCCGCTTTCAGTGAGTCAGAAATTTGGGTTTGGTCGCTTATG
>JASAMZ010004321.1:0-13164 GCA_030248115.1 Linhomoeus sp. GSCO2_2 | reverse complement strand
CACAGTGCCTTTGGAGATCAACTTGATCACTTTCACCTCCCTGAATGTGAGTTATGTTGAGGGGGGGGGGGGGCAAAACTGTAACGCGCCCCTTCGGGGGTGTGGGGGGGGGGGATCTGGATTTGGGGTGGGGTCCAAAGCCAAGGGGGAAGGGGGGGAAACGGCCTAAAAAATAGTCAAAGAACAAAATGTTTCTAATTCAAACACAGAGTAAAGTGTCAACTAAGTTTAACGCTGAAGGGGACCTTGGTGGCACTCCGCTTGTTCCGAAGCAAAGCAGACTGGTCGCTCGTCTCACTATCAGGTAATAAGCCTTCACGGTAGCAAACGTTCGGGTTGGTCTTTCAGTGTCGACGGAAGTGAGTCGAAGGAGTTTGGACGTGTTTGAAGAAGTTTGAACATGTTTGGACAAATTTGGTATGCTTTGGGCTGTTTCCTCTGACTACGAATGCAGCGTAAATACACCACAAATTGTAAAACAAACGCCAGATTTGTGTTTCCAGCGTCGTCAAAACCCCCAGATACAAGCGGAAAGACAAGATTTGAAAATTCTAACCCCGGTATTCAAAAATTCGGCGCAGCCGGGGTACGGCAGCTCTAAACAGTCAAGACACTTTGTCTAGACCAACTTTTGACGTAGAACACGTTGCGATTGTCAATTTACCGCTAAAGGCACGCTTTCCAAGCCAAATCTCCACCCAAAGTCGAAAATCCGAAATTTCCGCTCGAGACCCAGCACTTTTGGCACAGCGTATCTGAAGAACGGCACAAGCAGTCGCGGCGGTTTTGGTCTCGAATGAAAGGTAATATAGTGTTCTCGGACAAGTTAAAACTTGGCGAGGATCCACCGTCGCAAACTCGAGTTACGATTTTTTAAAGGTCGGAAAAAAATTTTGAAAATTCAAATTTTCTACCGTACTCCCGCTGCGAAATTAAGTCAGTCGCCTAAGGCGAATCAAACTGAAGCGCCCTAGGTTGCCGCCTGGCTTGGCAACGATGGTAATCTGCGCGTCACGGTCTGCCAGATTGGATTAAGATTCTTTCCTCTGCTCTTGTTGAGGGTAGATTTTGTTCCCAGATTGACATTTTCTATGCACCTGGCGCCCCCCTGGGCGATAAGGAGGGCCTCCTTCAGCTCTCTCAGCTCAGTTTTCGATTCCGTGGCCAGTATTCTCGTCTGGTCAAAGGCAGGCTGATGGGCAGGCGCTTTATGATGGCAGAAGGCACGCACCCCATTCACCCAATCGCTGGCATGTTCGCGCACGCGCACGCAGAGAGGCCTGTCGGTTTGACCGATGTACACTTGGCCACAGCTGCAGTTGACGCAGTAGACAACGCCTGATCGCCTCTCTTTGGGTGTGACGTCCTTTTGGCTGCCCAGTTCGGTTTTCACGGATCTGGTGCTGCGGGGCACAAAGCGAATTCCCGCAGACCTTCCCAGACGCTGCAGCTGACTGAACAGTCCCTCCACATAGGGCAGGGAGACTGTCGCTAGCGGCCTCTCCTTCTGAGGTGGAGGCTCGTCCATGTTGCGGCTCAGAATGGGCGCCATGGCGCGCTGAATGGCTCTATGGGAGAAGCCATGCTCAGAGAATAGGCGCCTTATGAAGCGAAGCTCTTCGTTCAGTAGTCCACCAGTTGAGCAGTGCTGACGTGCTCGGTGTGTCAGCGCTTTGATTGCTGCCAATTTGTGAGAGAAGTGATGGTAGGAGTTCCTGGATATGAAGCTGTTGCTGTTGCAGGGCTTGCGGTACACAGAGGTGACCGCAGTTGGCACAGCTCTTTCCACTGAGCTGAGAGAGCTGAAGGAGGCCCTCCTTATCGCCCAGGGGGGCGCCAGGTGCATAGAAAATGTCAATCTGGGAACAAAATCTACCCTCAACAAGAGCAGAGGAAAGAATCTTAATCCAATCTGGCAGACCGTGACGCGCAGATTGCCATCGTTGCCAAGCCAGGCGGCAACCTAGGGCGCTTCAGTTTGATTCGCCTTAGGCGACTGACTTAATTTCGCAGTTGCTTAGGTTGCGCGCGCGTCTACGGTCTGTGATTGTGATGTGAGAGTGTAATACTGTCGTTTTAGTGCCTGACGACGGCTCCGATCGAGGGCCGAAAGCTTGCTTGAAATTTCTCTGGTGCAGACATGCCACTGACACATCGACAGGCGTGAATTTTTGAATTTTCGCAAAATTCTTCCACCACCGGAATTTTCTACTTTCTTGTCCAGGCTGCGCGTCGACTCAACCTATCTAACGCAAAAAACCGCTTGGCGATCCGATAAGTGTAGCGCGAGAAAGCTTGGTAAGATGATTCTGTTCAATCCGACGCCCCCTATAGCACTCCTGCTTTTGCAAAGCGGAGTGCCAAAAACCGCTTGATTTTGGTTAACAAGCTGTTTTAAAAAAGTTGAGTTGCTTTATTAATACAGAGTGGTTTGTGAGTATTTTAAAGTGGAAGAGTAAAAGAGTGGATACTTTTGTAAAGTATTTCGAAGCCTTTCCGATATGACGCGCGCCCGCCCGGAGTTCACTACTCATGCGCTACTTCTGACACGCTCCTTTCTGAGAGGTTCTTGCAGGGCAACATTGGGATCGCCCGGGATTATTTTGTTGAGCAAGACACACGCATTTCTGAGCGGTTGTTGCAGGGCAACATTGGGATCGCCCGGGATTAATTTTTTGAGCAAGACACACGCATTTCTGAGCGGTTGTTGCAAGGCAACATTGGGATCGCCCGGGATTAATTTTTTTAGCAGACAAAGTTGTTCGTAAGACAAGGGTTAAAAAAACAAAAGTATTTCTTTAGGAATGACCGTTCAACAACTGCCTCAACGTAAGCTTTAAAACGGTCGAACGAATGCCGCTCTACAAGGTAAGACGAGCGAGTTAGGGCCCATTTGCTGTTTGAACCTTTGGGTTACTGTAGTTCGCGATGTTCAAACGTTTGAGTTTCGACCAATAGAAGAACAAATGATCAGTAAGTCGAGAGCTATCCAGCAACTCAAGATCATCTCTCTACGACGCACGCTGAGCGAGTTAGAGCGATTCCTATGCTAAAAACGCAAGAACGTCGCTTTTCGTGGTGCGTGTTTGCGTAATTAACAAAATTTTTAATGCCGAACGAAAGAGCACGTCGAGACCTTTTAGTTGACCTATCGCATGCCGCTCTACGACGTAAGACGAGCGTGTTAGAGCCGTTTTGCGTTTTGGACTTTCGGGTTACTGTAGCGCGCGCAATTCAAACTTTTGAATTTCGACTTCTCTTAACGGAATTATCAGTGTGCCGAAACCTATTCAACAAACTTAAGATCGTCTCTCTATAACGGAAGACGAGCGAGTTAGATAAGTTTTGTGTTTTAAACCTTTAGGTTACTGTAGCTCCCGAAATTCAAACTTTTGAGTTTCGACCAATAGAAGAACAAATGATCAGTGAGTCGAGAGGTATCCAACCAACCCAAGATCGTCTCCGTACGACGCACGCTGAGCGAGTTAGAGCGATTTCTGCGTTAAAAACGCGAGAATGGCTTTTCGTGTTGCGTGTTTGCGTAATTAAGAAAATTTGTAATGCCAAACGAAAGAGCACGTCGAGACCTTTTAGTTGAGGTATCGCACGCCGCTCTACGACGTAAGACGAGCTAGTTAGAGCCGTTTTCCTTTTCGACCTTCGGGTTACTGTAGCGCGCGCAATTCAAAGTTTTGAAGTTCGAAGTCTCTTAGCGACATTACCAGTGAGACGAGACCTATCCATAAAGCCCAAGATCTCCTTCCAACGACGTTCCAACGCCGAGATAGAGAGCGTGACGCACGCACGAACGCACGGACGCTAAGCTCTCGTAGGGGTTCGCCCGGCTGAGGCCGGGCGAAAAAACAGCCTAAACGTAGCGCCGCAGGCAAAAATTTGGCCATATTTATGCGCCGCATGCGAAAGATTTCGGAATTTTTGGGAGGGGGTCCTTCAGGCGGGGGGGGGGGGTGGGGTAGGCGGTGGGGACTTATTGGCCAGCCCCCCCCCCCTCTCCCCCCAATCGCTTCAGGTGTGAGGAGAGGGGAGGGAGGGAGGGGGAAGGAGAGGGATAAAGGTGGGGGGGGGGGGCAACTCACTTCTTCTGTCCCATGCGGTGGCATATTTCCTCGGCCTGTTTGTCGTTGTAGGTATTAAAATAAATATCGTGCAAAATTATGGTGGAGGCAGAGGCCAGATTGATGCCCAGACCACCGGCCCGAGTGCTCAACAGGAAGACAAAGATGTTATTCTGGTCGTTTTCGCTTGTTGTGGCCGAGTCATTTTTTGTTGTCGCGTCGCTCTGATTGAAGTCCTGGATGAGGGCTTGCCTGGAAATGCAGTTTAATTTTGAAAATTACTACGCATGTTACTGTACGTACTCTATTAAGCCACCCCCCCCCCCTCTAATAAGCCACCCCTGCGCCATAAGAGGGAGCTTGAGAAATAAGCCCCTCCGGGGGTTTATTCTTGCCTTATTAGTGTATTTACGGTATTTTTGACAATTCAACACTAGCATTGACGTCAACTCTCCAAAGCGCATTTTTGGGATGGCACATACACTTCTAGAGGTCAAAACGACACGAAAGGAACGGTGTACAAAGTAGGCCTGCCGCCAAATTGATTGAAATTTCCCTAACCCGTTTCAAATTTTGAAACTCTAGGCGCATAAAACTATAAATTTTCGCCGTTTTCCCACCCACCTGTCCATGACAGCGGTCGAACCGTCCAGTCTCAGAAACCTATACTGTCTCTCCTCCAAAAATACCTCCAGAATGTTCAACACCATGGTGAACTGGGAGAAAATCAGCACCTTCTCGCCCTGAAAGTGTAGATTTTGTTTGCAAATATTCGTCATACTGTAGATACTCCAATAAGCACCCCCCCCCCCTGCACCAGCCCCTCCAATAGTACCCATTTCCCTGCGCACTAAACTACCTGTATGTATGTGTACTGTAGGCCATACTGTGTGTATGTATACTACGAAATAGTAAGCTACTCCCTCTCCCCCCTCGAATAAGCCCTACCCCCTCTCCCCTCGAATAGGCCCCCAGAGAGAGCTTCAACAAGCTCCGGTATTAAAAAGTTGAGTTTGTATTCTGACTGACATTGCAAAGAGTTGCGTTCTTTCTGCAGAGAGTGCGAGAGTTCATCGCCCGCATTGCTCCGCTTCATGAGCTCCCGCTTCGCAAGAGGGTATTGCATAGCAATATTGATTTCGCCCGCGATTTGGCTTTTAGAGCAAGAACATCCCTCTTTCAAGCAACGCTTTTAAAAAAGTGACAAAAAATTGCAAAACTTTTGGCGAACAATTGACAGAGCACAAAAGAGCACACTACGAGCAATCAAACCGTGTCGCACTTCTGTCTATGTTGCAAAGAGCGATCTTAGCGTCAAAATCACGAGAATGGCGTTTTCCGCGGTGCGCGATTGCGTAATTGAACAAACTTTTGTAGCCGCATGAAAGAGCACGCCGAGAGCTTTCACCTGACGTGTCGATTGCGCTCTACGACGTAAGACGAGCGAGTTGGAGCCGTTTTGTGCTTTCGCACCTTCGAGTTACTGTAACTCGCGAAATTCAAACTTTTGAGTTTCGACCAATGGGACAACAAATGATCAGTGAGTCGGGAGCTATCCAAAAAGCTCGAGATAGTCTCTCTACGACGCAAATTGAGCGAGTTAGAGCGATCTTAGCGTCAAATTCCCGAAAATGGCGTTTTCAGCGGTGCGTGTTTGCATAATTGAACAAAGTTTTGTAGCCGCATGAAAGAGCACGTCGAGAGCTTTCACCTGACGTGTCGATTGCCGCTCTACGACGTAAGACGAGCGAGCTAGAGCCGTTTTGCGTTTTCACATTCGGGTTACTGTAGCGCGCGCAATTCAAACTTTTGAACTTCAAAACCTCTTAGCTGAATGATCAGTGAGTCGAGACCTATCAGTAGAGCCCAAGATCTCCGCTCTACGACTTTCCAACGCCGAGATCTGAGAGCGTGACGCACGCACGTACGTACGTACGTACGGACGCACGCACGCCGAGCTCTCGTAGGGTGTCGCCCGGCTGAGGCCGGGCGAAAAAATAAGGCCCAGGGGCTTATTTGAGTATTTACGGTAATTCCAAAATGATCTTTTATTATTCATTCCTAGTGTAAATAACCTCACCTTCTCCTTGAGCTCTTTCAGAATTCTCTCCAGCACCACCAACTTGCCGGAGTCCATCAAAAAGTCCGGAGGCACAAAATATTGGGGGTCGCGCGCGATTTGGTGCTTGAATTTGAAAAAGCGCTCGTGCTCAATGGCGAAGGAATTCAGCTCGAAATCGTTCATAGAACTGAGATAGTCCAGGATCTTCTCGTGGCGCATCTCCGCGTACTTGGAGAAGGGCTGAAGAGAGAATTGACAAGTGCAGGAGCCCCTGCATTTTGGGAGCACTCAGCAGGGGGGGGGGCGTCCAAATGGTTCGGGGGGGGGGCATTAAGTTGGACCAAGCCGTTGCAAAGGCACCAAAAAGTTGACTTGTTCCACTTTTAGCTTACAAAATTGCTCAAAAATAAACAATTTTGGCAAAACAAATTCTTCTGTCAATTTCGGCAAATATCCACTGAACTAGATTACATCATAGGGGTGACTGGTCGAAATTAAAAAAAATGCTTAGAATTGCCAAAAAGTTGATGCAAGAGGTATCAAAAAGACTGCAAAACGCTCAGAAAGCGACAAAATTTGGGTCGACTTATGGCAATTCCAATATTCGCCGGTCAAGGGGTGGTCACTGTCTAATACAATAATACCCAAAAACTCACAAATCACTCAGAAAAGTCCCCAAATTACTCCAAAATCACCTTATTTCTCAGCCTTTTGACCATGTCCTCAATTTTGGCGTCGTCGTAGTAATTCCGGCACAACAATGGGTGATTGGCCGCCTGTCTCAGTTTCATGACAAAATTAATTTGTTTCAGTTTCTCTCCGGTTTTTAGCGCATTTTCCCTTCTCTCGCGATAGAATTCTACCAAATTTGAATAATTTTTCGATTGGGAGGGAGCCATTTCGCATTTGATCACTTCCTCCGTCTTTGACGGCAGCTCGCTCAGCACCTACACAGTAACAATATAGAATAACATAGAATACTATTGAGTACCATAGAATACAATAGAATATTATGGCCATACCTGTAACGCTGGGGGGTCCCCCCCCCCCCCCTGGCCGGACATCCTCCCCCCCCCCCCCCCTACCCACCCAGCCTGAAAGACCCCCTCCCCAAAATTGCGAAATCTTTCGCCTGCGGCGCATAAATATGGCCAAATTTTCACCTGCGGCGCTATATTTAGGCTTATTTTCATCAAAATTAAGCGATTTTTTGCACTTTTTGCCCCATTCTTGCAAAATTTCCTCACTTTTTCGACAAATTTTTAAGTCATTTTGACCTCCCCCCTCGGTTTGGAAACCCCCCCCCCCCCCCATCCGGATTACTCCCCCCCCCCTTCCCCCGAGGGGGCGCGTTACAGGTATGGAGGTGGGGGTGTCCTTACTCGAGAGGGGGATGGTGTCTTGTTGCACCAGTTACGGTAGAAACTACAACTACAACAAAATACTATACAAATAAAACAACATACGTCTTTCTTGAGTCGTCGTAGAATAAAAGGCTCCAGAATCTGCTTGGCTCTCCCTATGGTGTTGGCCGCGTACTTTACGGCGCCCTCCGTACTCTGAAACAAGAGAGAGAGGAATACGGTATTTTTTACACAATAATAGCAGCAGACAAATTACTATAATACGCAAAAAGATAACATTCCCCTACACGGTCAAGAACAAGTCACACATGGCGTGCAAAACCACAAATTCACACTAAAATATTGCGCAAGGCATTACAACCATAATAGTAATTACTACAGTAAGTCTATTCCATAAGCTAACACGTACTATATCACACTAGCCACTATCGGTAATCCGCCGTATAGTGCTGGGTAATAAAAACTCGATTTTGTCGTCTTACGGCATTATGCAAAACAAATACTATAAAACTAAAACAAACTCACACTCTTGAACTCGGCCATGACTTGACCGATGTCGTCGACGTATCGATTGAACAAATCGCTCATCACAAAGTACATCAGGGAAATCTCAACTCCGTCAGGTTGTTTTGAAGTGGAGTGCCCGTCACCAGGATCTTTTGGCGAGACTGAAATAAAGCAAACATACTCTACAAAGCGCCCCCTTTTGGTAAGTAACAGTAGTCTTAACACTACCATACGTGCTCTGTGACGATTTCTAACAAGAGATAGCTACTCTGATGACAGCACAAACCACCAATGTTGGATATTTCGATCAAAAGTTCGACAGTTTCGGTGGAAACTCTATGCCAAATGTACACAAAATGAAACAAATAATAAAAATTTTCGGGAAAATCTTGGCACTCTCGAGGGGTCCAGCTAAAAGCGCCACAGGTGAAAATTTGGCCATATTTATGCGCCGCAGGCAATTTTCGCAATTTTGGGGAGGGGTTGGGCTGGGTGGGTAGGAGGAGATCTACAGCCAGGAGGGACCCGCTGCGTTACAGGTATGGCCATAATATTCTATTGTATTCTATGGTACTCAATAGTATTCTATGTTATTCTATATTGTTACTGTGTAGGTGCTGAGCGAGCTGCCGTCGAAGACGGAGGAAGTGATCAAATGCGAGGCTCCCTCCCAATCGAAAATTATTCAAATTTGGAGAATTCTATCGCGAGAGAAGGGAAAATGGCTAAAAACGGAGAGAAACTGAAACAAATAATTTTGTCATGAAACTGAGACAGGCGGCCAATCACCCATTGTTGTGCCGGAATTACTACGACGACGCCAAAATTGAGGACATGGTCAAAAGGCTGAGAAATAAGGTGATTTTGGAGTAATTTGGGGACTTTTCTGAGTGATTTGTGAGTTTTTGGGTATTATTGTATTAGACAGTGACCACCCCTTGACCGGCGAATATTGGAATTGCCATAAGTCGACCTAATTTTGTCGCTTTCTGAGCGTTTTGCAGTCTTTTTGATACCTCTTGCATCAACTTTTTGGCAATTCTTAAGCATTTTTTTAATTTCGACCAGTCACCCCTATGATGTAATCTAGTTCAGTGGATATTTGCCGAAATTGACAGAAGAATTTGTTTTGCCAAAATTGTTTATTTTTGAGCAATTTTGTAAGCTAAAAGTGGAACAAGTCAACTTTTTGGTGCCTTTGCAACGGCTTGGTCCAACTTAATGCCCCCCCCCCCAACCATTTGGACGCCCCCCCCCCCTGCTGAGTGCTCCCAAAATGCAGGGGCTCCTGCACTTGTCAATTCTCTCTTCAGCCCTTCTCCAAGTACGCGGAGATGCGCCACGAGAAGATCCTGGACTATCTCAGTTCTATGAACGATTTCGAGCTGAATTCCTTCGCCATTGAGCACGAGCGCTTTTTCAAATTCAAGCACCAAATCGCGCGCGACCCCCAATATTTTGTGCCTCCGGACTTTTTGATGGACTCCGGCAAGTTGGTGGTGCTGGAGAGAATTCTGAAAGAGCTCAAGGAGAAGGTGAGGTTATTTACACTAGGAATGAATAATAAAAGATCATTTTGGAATTACCGTAAATACTCAAATAAGCCCCTGGGCCTTATTTTTTCGCCCGGCCTCAGCCGGGCGACACCCTACGAGAGCTCGGCGTGCGTGCGTCCGTACGTACGTACGTACGTGCGTGCGTCACGCTCTCAGATCTCGGCGTTGGAAAGTCGTAGAGCGGAGATCTTGGGCTCTACTGATAGGTCTCGACTCACTGATCATTCAGCTAAGAGGTTTTGAAGTTCAAAAGTTTGAATTGCGCGCGCTACAGTAACCCGAATGTGAAAACGCAAAACGGCTCTAGCTCGCTCGTCTTACGTCGTAGAGCGGCAATCGACACGTCAGGTGAAAGCTCTCGACGTGCTCTTTCATGCGGCTACAAAACTTTGTTCAATTATGCAAACACGCACCGCTGAAAACGCCATTTTCGGGAATTTGACGCTAAGATCGCTCTAACTCGCTCAATTTGCGTCGTAGAGAGACTATCTCGAGCTTTTTGGATAGCTCCCGACTCACTGATCATTTGTTGTCCCATTGGTCGAAACTCAAAAGTTTGAATTTCGCGAGTTACAGTAACTCGAAGGTGCGAAAGCACAAAACGGCTCCAACTCGCTCGTCTTACGTCGTAGAGCGCAATCGACACGTCAGGTGAAAGCTCTCGGCGTGCTCTTTCATGCGGCTACAAAAGTTTGTTCAATTACGCAATCGCGCACCGCGGAAAACGCCATTCTCGTGATTTTGACGCTAAGATCGCTCTTTGCAACATAGACAGAAGTGCGACACGGTTTGATTGCTCGTAGTGTGCTCTTTTGTGCTCTGTCAATTGTTCGCCAAAAGTTTTGCAATTTTTTGTCACTTTTTTAAAAGCGTTGCTTGAAAGAGGGATGTTCTTGCTCTAAAAGCCAAATCGCGGGCGAAATCAATATTGCTATGCAATACCCTCTTGCGAAGCGGGAGCTCATGAAGCGGAGCAATGCGGGCGATGAACTCTCGCACTCTCTGCAGAAAGAACGCAACTCTTTGCAATGTCAGTCAGAATACAAACTCAACTTTTTAATACCGGAGCTTGTTGAAGCTCTCTCTGGGGGCCTATTCGAGGGGAGAGGGGGTAGGGCTTATTCGAGGGGGAGAGGGAGTAGCTTACTATTTCGTAGTATACATACACACAGTATGGCCTACAGTACACATACATACAGGTAGTTTAGTGCGCAGGGAAATGGGTACTATTGGAGGGGCTGGTGGAGGGGGGGGGGGGGGGTGCTTATTGGAGTATCTACAGTATGACGAATATTTGCAAACAAAATCTACACTTTCAGGGCGAGAAGGTGCTGATTTTCTCCCCAGTTCACCATGGTGTTGAACATTCTGGAGGTATTTTTGGAGGAGAGACAGTATAGGTTTCTGAGACTGGACGGTTCGACCGCTGTCATGGACAGGTGGGTGGGAAAACGGCGAAAATTTATAGTTTTATGCGCCTAGAGTTTCAAAATTTGAAACGGGTTAGGGAAATTTCAATCAATTTGGCGGCAGGCCTACTTTGTACACCGTTCCTTTCGTGTCGTTTTGACCTCTAGAAGTGTATGTGCCATCCCAAAAATGCGCTTTGGAGAGTTGACGTCATTGCTAGTGTTGAATTGTCAAAATTACCGTAAATACTCTAATAAGGCCAGAATAAACCCCCGGAGGGGCTTATTTCTCAAGCTCCCTCTTATGGCGCAGGGGTGGCTTGAGGAGGGGGGGGGGGGGTGGCTTAATAGAGTACGTACAGTAACATGCGTAGTAATTGTCAAAATTAAACTGCATTTCCAGGGCAAGCCCTCATCCAGGATTTCAATCAGAGCGACGCGACAACAAAAAAATGACTCGGCCACAACAAGCGAAAACGACCAGAATAACATCTTTGTCTTCCTGTTGAAGACATCTTGGGCCGGTGGTCTGGGCATCAACTCTGGCCTCTTGCCTCCACCATAATTTTGCACGATATTGATTTTAATCCCTACAACGACAAACAGGCCGAGGACAGATGCCACCGCATGGGACAGAAGAAGTGAGTTGCCCCCCCCCCCACCTTTTATCCTCTCCTTCCCCTCCCTCCCTCCGCGATTGGGGAGAGGGGGGGGGGCTGGCCAATAAGTCCCCACCGCCTACCCCACCCCCCCCCCCCGCCTGAAGGACCCCCTCCCAAAAATTCCGAAATCTTTCGCATGCGGCGCATAAATATGGCCAAATTTTTGCCTGCGGCGCTACGTTTAGGCTGTTTTTTCGCCCGGCCTCAGCCGGGCGAACCCTTACGAGAGCTTAGCGTCCGTGCGTCCGTCCGTCCGTCACGCTCTCATATCTCGGCGTTGGGACGTCGTAGGAAGGAGATCTTGGGCTTTATGGATAGGTCTCGACTCACTGGTAATGTCGCTAAGAGACTTCGAAATTCAAAAGTTTGAATTGCGCGCGCTACAGTAACCCGAAGGTCAACAAGGAAAACGGCTCTAACTCGCTCGTCTTACGTCGTAGAGCGGCGTGCGATACCTCAACGAAAAGGTCTCGACGTGCTCTTTCGTTTGACATTAAAATTTTCTTAATTACGCAAACACGCACCACGAAAAGCGACATTCTCGCGTTTTTAACGCAGAAATCGCTCTAATTCGCTCAGCGTGCGTCATAGGGAGACGATCTTGGGTTGGTTGGATACCTCTTGACTCACTGATCATTTGTTCTTCTATTGGTCGAAACCCAAAAGTTTGAATTTCGGGAGCTACAGTAACCTAAAGGTTTAAAACACAAAACATCTAACTCGCTCGTCTTCCGTTATTGAGAGACGATCTTAAGTTTGTTGAATATGTTTCGGCACACTGATAATTCCGTTAAGAGAAGTCGAAATTCAAAAGTTTGAATTGCGCGCGCTACAGTAACCCGAAAGTCCAAAACGCAAAACGGCTCTAACACGCTCGTCTTACGTCGTAGAGCGGCATGCGATAGGTCAACTAAAAGGTCTCGACGTGCTCTTTCGTTCGGCATTAAAAATTTTGTTAATTACGCAAACACGCACCACGAAAAGCGACGTTCTTGCGTTTTTAGCATAGGAATCGCTCTAACTCGCTCAGCGTGCGTCGTAGAGAGATGATCTTGAGTTGCTGGATAGCTCTCGACTTACTGATCATTTGTTCTTCTATTGGTCGAAACTCAAACGTTTGAACATCGCGAACTACAGTAACCCAAAGGTTCAAACAGCAAATGGCCCTAACTCGCTCGTCTTACGTTGTAGAGCGGCATTCGTTCGACCGTTTGAAAGCTTACGTTGAGGCAGTTGTTGAACGGTCATTCCTAAAGAAATACTTTTGTTTTTTTTAACCCTTGTCTTACGAACAACTTTGTCTGCTAAAAAAATTAATCCCGGGCGATCCCAATGTTGCCTTGCAACAACCGCTCAGAAATGCGTGTGTCTTGCTCAAAAAATTAATCCAGGGCGATCCCAATGTTGCCTTGCAACAACCGCTCAGAAATGCGTGTGTCTTACTCAACAAATTAATCCCGGGCGATCCCAATGTTGCCCTGCAAGAACCTCTCAGAAAGGAGCGTGTCAGAAGTAGCGCATGAGTAGT
>JASAMZ010004320.1:0-22646 GCA_030248115.1 Linhomoeus sp. GSCO2_2 | reverse complement strand
TTGTGGGATTTCGGGTCCAACCATGATAAGCTGTGTAAGCTTCCGTTCTAACCTTTGTTTGTCTGAGAGCGCTGCTTGCTAAGGTCCGTACAAAAGCTGACGCTTGCTTCTGGATTATCGCCCTTGGACGTTGAGAGAAACTGAACTAAAGGGAGCTTGCCCTAAACCAAGCTAAAATTGCTACGATCCAAGCGGCCAGAAGACAAGAGAAGATGCGCCACAACAGTGGCAGACCGGGACGCGGACTACGAGGTGCTGGAGCGACTATTGAGATTCTTCCGCTCGGAGCTGAAGAAGGCCGACAAAAGGGCCGAGGCCGCCGCAATTCGCCTTCGCAAAGCTGAGAGAAGCCGACTGAAACGACAACGCCAAGTCGAGGTACTACTGCAGCACAAATATACCTCCAGCCGCGGGAGTCCACCACACCGTCCGTCCATGGCCTGGCACGAGGCCACAAGTCAAGCGACACGAGCCAAACTGGCGCAAGACATCGCCGAGCTGAGCAGGAGATTAGCAGCTGACAGCTGCCGTGCTGAAGAGGAACGCTCGCCCAGAGCCAAAGCTGCCAGGTGACAAAGAGGCCTGCCCGCTAATGTTCTGCGCGATGCCAGCAGAACGAGTGTGCCGCGCGCCCACGAGCGGCGACAATTTGACCAACGCGCGAGACGACAAACGACAAGAGAATGTGGGGCTCTCCCCACGTGCCTGACACATCTGAAGCTGTCAAGAGAAGGAAATACTGCTAGGATCAAGGACGTTGAGCCAGAGGAAAGCCGAAAGGACCAGAAGACGCCGGACGCCAAGGACAAGAAAGCCAACGGAGGCACCGACCGCGTCAACTTCACTGCCACCGCCACACTCCTGCAACAGGGTTCCCCGGACTTGGAGCCATACTCAAGTGAGGCCAGACAATGGTCCACCAACGCAAAGGTCGCCAAACCAGTCTACAAAGCAGCAGCGTTGGACCCACTCCACGCTGCCACATTGTTGACCCTGGCCAAATCCGCAACCGCGCGGACATCGCCAAAGCCACCTACTTCCACTGCAACAACCTGACCGGGAACGGGAAACGATTCCACCTGGAGGACAAACAGTCTGATGTGGACGACGAAAGCCACCACAACGAGCCACCAGGAGCCAATGACGCCAAACGGATGGCCACCAGGACCCCACAAGAGCAGGGGATAACCTAGAGAAGAAGAACTGAAGACCCTCGCAACGAAGAGCGAGAGGAGAAGAAAAAATTTTAGCCAACTTTCGTTGTCGCTGCTAGCTTGCTTTGTCTTCGCTCATTACATTCGCTAGAAAAGCAGCTTCCGTAAGAGGGGGGATTGTGTGATACAACTATTTGGCACTTCAGCTTGCATCCTAGTCAGCTTACGGTCTCACGCTAAAACCTTCTCATGCTGTTTCACTTACCGTCTTCTACTTTGTTTGTCTGAGACCTATCGCTTGTAATCTCAGTCTAACCCCTTCTCACGCTCTGTCATCTCTCTTTCGCACTATGGGATTTCGGGTTCAACCTTGACAAGCTGCGTAAGCTTCCGTTCTAACCTTTGTTTGTCTGAGAGCGCTGCTTGCTAAGGCCCCGCACAAAAGCTGACGCTTGCTTCTGGATTATCGCCCTTGGATTTTTGAGAGTGAAAACTGAACTGAAGGGAGCTTGCCCTAAACCAAGCTAAAGGTGGTACACAGAGGTACCACAAAGGCCGACCCAACAGGCAGAAAGGTTCTAAATATTCAAGCCAGCAACCTCAGGCCCCTGTCCTTGGCTAATGAGACAAACATACAGGCCTACCCAACATGCAGGAAAGGTTCTGAAGATTCAAGCCAGCAACCACAGGGCCTTGTCCCTGGCGAAACAGACAAACATAAAGGCCTACCCAACCAGCAGGAAGGATCTGAAGATTTCAAGCCAGCAGCCTCAGGGTCCCTGTCCCTGGTGAAACAGGCAAACATAAAGGCCTACCCAACTGGCAGGAAGGTTCTGAAGATTCAAGCCAGCAACCTCAGGTCCTTGTCCCTGGTGAAACAGGCAAACATATAGGCCTGCCCAACAGGCAGAAAGGTTCTGGAGATTCAAGCCAGCAACTACAGGTCCCTGTCCCTGGCGAAACAGACAAACATAAAGGCCTACCCAACCGGCAGGAAGGTTTCGAAGAATTCAAGCCAGCAACCTCAAGGCCCTGCCCCTGGTGAAACAGGTAAACATAAAGGCCTACCCAACAGGCAGAAAGGTTCTGAAGAATCAAGCCACCAACCTCAGGCCCCTGTCCTTGGTGAATCAGACAAACATACAGGCCTACCCAACCTGCAGGAAGGTTCTGAAGATTCAAGCCAGCAACCACAGGGCCTTGTCCCTGGCGAAACAGACAAACATAAAGGCCTACCCAACCAGCAGGAAGGATCTGAAGAAGCGAGCCAGCAACCGCAGGTCCCTGTTCCTGGTGAAGCAGACAAACATAGAGGCCTTAGTGAAACAGACAAACATAAAGGCCTACCCAACCAGCAGGATGGTTCTGAAGATTCAAACAGGCAATCACAGGTCCCTGGTAAAACAGACCAACACCAAGGCCTACTCAACTGGCAGGAAGATTCTGAAGAGTCAAGCTGGCAACCGCAGGTCCCTGGTAATGCAGACCAACACAAAGGCCCACCCCACAGGCAGGAAAGAGCAGAAGATACAAGCCAGCAACCACAAGTTCCTGGTGAAACTGACCATCAAGGTCCACTCCATGGGCAGGAAGGATCAGAAGATCCAAGCCAGCTACAACATGTCCTCAGTGAAACAGACCAACCCCAACACCCACCCAACCGCCAGGAAGGCTCTGAAGATCAACGCCAACCAGCGCCAGTCCCAGGTGAAGCAGACCGCCACCAAGGCTCACCCAATGTGCAGGCAGTGTCTGAGGATCCAAGCCAGCAAGCGCGAGCCCCTGGTGTAACACATCAGCACCAAGGCTTACCCAACTGGAAGGAAGGTTCTAAAAATTCAAGCCAGCGACTGCAGATCCCTAGTGAAACAGGCCACCGCCAAGGCCAACTCAACAGGCAGGAAGGTTTTAAAGATTCAAGCTGGAGATCGCAGGTTCCCAGTGAAACAGACCAACACCAAACCCCACCCAACTGGCAGGAAGGTTATGAAGATTCAAGCAGGCAACCGCAGGTCTCGGTTGAAACAGGCCAACATCAAAGCCCACTCCACGGGCAGGAACGATCAGAATATCCAAGCCGGCAACCACAGGTCTCTCGTGAAACAGACCAGCGCCTTGGCCCACTTTTCGGGCAGAAACATGAGGAGCCAGTTGAGCCAACGCAACACCCTAAACGACTGGTACAGCCAACCCAATCACACGAGTCTAGTGATGAATCAAGTCAAGGGACTCAAGCACTGTCACACGAGACGGAAGCTCCAATAGACCCAACTCAACAACAAACTAGCCAGCTGCCACAAGTCGTACTTCAGGATCAGAAGGGCCCTGTAAAGACAGCGCAACCATTTCAGGGCAGTGGCGTTTCAATCACTCCCCAGAGGCAAGAAGGCCCATTAGAACCCACTCAACCATTCCGGACTAGTGGTGAATCAGACCAACAATCTCAGGGACCACCGCAGGGCCAGGAAGATCAAGGAGAAACAACCCAGCAACATCAGGGAAGTGACGAATCAAGCCAGCAACAAGGCCCACTCCAGAGGCAGGAACGCCTAGTGAAACCACGAGCGGCCAAGGAATCAGCCCGACGAACGCATACGCCACCACATGAACGGAACGACCCAACAGAACCAACGCATCCACCCAACCAAACGCAACAACACGAGATCCGTAAACCAACACAACAACCTCAACCGCCACTGCTGGAACACGAAGGTAAGGCAGAGGCAACCAAAGAGATCGACGTAGCTCAATCGCACACAGAAAGACGATCGCTGCAGCAGCAGGGAACTACAACTGAAACAGACCAGCAATCCCAATGGAGACAGCGAGGTAGAGGTAAACCTACCCAAGAACAGCATGGTTTTGGTGAAGCAGGCCATCAACCACAAGATCTACTGCAGTGGCAGCAAGATCTAGGAGAACCAGACCAGTGGTTAAAACAGCAGGCCCACAACGAACGAGACAAACAACAACAGCAAACCACAGCCCAAAGACAGAAAAGTCTTGAAAGGCAAGGGCAGCAGTCGAGGGATCATGGCAAAACAGATGGGCAGCAGCAATCCCAACCTCTACGATCTAATCCTACTGATGATAAACCTGAACTTTCTGAGACATACATTCCATACGAAGACTACAATTTTGTGACCGACAGTAATGAGAGTCACTCTTACAATGATGAGGAGGACTATTTCCCAGAGACAGAGGCTGAAAGCGCTACAAATGCAGAGAACCTTGCGGAGTCGACCTATCTCCACAGCGGCAGACCACAACAGGATTCCGATTCTGAAGCTTTTTCCAGGGTTGAAACCCGCGTGCATCAAAGCCAGAGTGGTTCTTTCCGCGGATCTGCTGCTCGCGATGGTGATTCAGGTATGTTGATTGCACACAAACACTGGCCGAAACGCCACCATAGTTGGCCACACAGTTAATCACGGTTTGGGTCCCATTCAGGCAAAAGAGCAGGCAGTGGACAAATCAATGGAAAGAATGGAAAGCTGAAGCAACATGGCAACTCCATTGGGCCCGGCAGCCAAAGAGACGGTGCACCACCCACATTCTCAAACCGTCGACATAAAAGGGATGCTGGCAACCTGGAAGTAGTTGAAGAGAGTGATGGGGAGGAGCAACTGAAAGTTGCCAGGAAGAGGCAAACCTATCGTGGTCATGACGGCGGCCCACCACCTCCACATCTAGGAGGTCCACTGGGTCATGGCGATGCCGACCACTTCGACAACGGAGGAGCTTTGCAGGGCGCCAACGTGGACTGGTTCGTTGGAAACAACGTAAGCTGCTGAAGTTTGCAAAATGCAGTAACTTGGACGGGAGTAAGACTCAAACAGTGGTCAGTGTCCTGTTTAGCTCACCGAGAAGGCCTACCGACAGATGATATCGTACAGCCGAACGGAGGATCTCAGCGACGTCTCGGCCTTGATTCGAGACATTTCCAAAGAGGAATTTAGAGAGTTTGTCTACACCGCGGAGGAGTTCATCGTTGAGTGCACTCTGGACAACTACAGATGCACACCTGACGACTTCTACACCTTCTACGAGTCGAGATATGGCAATTGCTTCACCTTCAACAGTGCCTTTCACAAAAGTTGGTGTGGCGGGTGCTGTTTACTGTGACTGATACGGATACATATCTTGTCAAATCTAATTTGCTCTAGGCATTTCATGTAATGATCGATTCCTACATATGTAGGTACTTACGTCTTGTTGGAACGGTTTGCCCTTGAGAAGCAAACAAGGCTATTGATGTAGCAGCCGTATCGTAGCGCCAGTTTATTGGCCGCGTCGCCTTCTCTCAATTGTAGACTTCACCAAAGTGCTGAGGACGCGGAGCTACGGCAACCACTTCGGCTTGAGGCTGACTCTGAACCTCAACACATCCCAGTACATTGGTCTGCTGGCGCCCGAGTACGCGGCCAGTGTGTCGGTGCACAGTTCAAAGGTGAAGGCAAAGCCTCAACAGATCGGCTTCTTCGCCCCTCCCGGCATGATGACTGCAGTGGCAGTGACACGGAAGACCATCAAACGACTGAGACCTCCCTTCGAAAGCAACTGTACGGACGATCGCTTTCCAGAGCGATATCGGTGGGGAATTGAGCGATTTTGGATTTTCATACTTGCGAATTGCACGGGGAGCGCTTTCAGTCCCTTCGTACGAAACGACTCCTCCTATACCGTTCACGAATGCCGAGACGCCTGCTTCAGTCATCACCTGTATGAAGAATGTGGTTGCCTCATGGCCAATGATGGGCCAGCCTGGGTAACATGTACATGTAGCTACATTATAAGAATTATATTCTTACTGTATATGCCGGAGTATTTGGCCCAATCGTGCTAAATTGTTGGCGGTTCTTCAAGGCTGCCCACTGTGACTTTCTGGACAAGCGCGACCGCCTCTGCTATATCAACGTCCAGAAAAGACTGGCAATAGAATCAATTGAGGTGAAGGACCAAGACAAGAAGTATGGCTTTGGCACGAGCAGGCTGGCCTGCGACTGCCCTCCACAGTGCGACGAGGAGCTGTTTCTGACGAAGTATGTACACGATTTCACTGCATCGTCGCAACCTCTTTATCTAAAACAAATGTGTTTCAGAGCATCATTGGCCGAGTGGCCATCAGAGCAGTTCTCCAACCTGAAACTGGTCAACTTTTTCGGAATCCAAAAGTTGCCAGACATCTTGTTCCATTATCGTCGGAAGGAGGAGACTGTCAATCGAGATCTCGTCCGACTACACGTCTTCTACGAGAGTCTCACCTATGAGGTACGTATATTAATAAAATCCGCGAAGGGTGCAAACAGAATTGCTACCGTGACAAAATGGCAACAACATAGAATTTGGGTACTGCGCCTGGAAAACCCTGTGCGTCAGAATTATCTTTAATTCAAAAGTTGCGAGAAGATTAGTGCACCATGCATAAATATGTATGCAGTTCAATGTATGCGAATATGCAAGATCACGTGTATAAACAGGAGGAAATTCAACTCCCTCGAAATGAGACTCCAGTTCTTCTAATGTAGGTGGTGCGCGAGGACGAGGCCTACCCCCTGACGCAGCTGTGGGCCGATCTGGGAGGCTGCCTGGGACTGTACCTGGGCATGTCGGCCGTCTCAGCCGTGGAGTTCTTTCAGCTGCTCGCTCTCGTCGTCATCGCCGTCACAGGATGCCATGCCGAGAACGACCACAACGACGACGACAACGACAACGGAGAGGTGAGGCGCTCGAGCCGCGTCCACCCATCGAAAGGCTACGGTTACATGGACGGCGACGGCAAAGCGGCTGAAGACGTCTGGGACCTGCCGCCGCCGCCCTCGTTTGTGGCGGAGTCGCCCCCTCTGCCCTTTGCGTATCGCTGAAAGGACTGCTTCTCTCCCAACCAGGGCATCAAACCGACACATCGCCAAGTCCGATGTCAAGCAGATGGCAGTACAGTACAGTACAGTTCATTGTCGAACTCGGTTCGTCTGTGTTGATCCTGCTATAGCACCAAAAGTACAGGCGGTTGAGTGAGTCGCAGACTGTGCGTGCAGAGCATGTGCATCCCAAGTGTGATCGTCCGCAACGTTGTGCAGGCATGCCCATGTGCCACGAATATCCATGTGACGCTCCTTGCCCTTCTTGTTGTTATAACGGGGAATCAACAATCCAACTTAATTTTCGTCATTTGTGTCCTTCGACAGAATGTAAAGCGACCCACACACACACCCACTCTGCAGGTGCACTATAGGTAGCGTGAAAGCTCTTCGCACGCACGGCCTGCGCACTGTAGTTGGTGGCCGGCCACGTTCCGACTGTTGGGCAGGAATGTACCCAGCACGCGCCCGCCACAATTCTTCCTATGGTCGACACTACTGGAAGAGCGTACAGTAGCCGATCACTTCAGTACATAGGTCAATCCAATCAACAAAGTGGGCCTTGTTTCGTCGGTTCGGTTCCGCTGCTTGCTCCGTCGCCTAAGTGCATCAATCCGCACGGGATGACACGGTCGCCAAGCGCCGGTTGAGCCACCGGTCTCCACTGACGGCATGCTTCGCAGCGAGCTTATGTATCTGTCTGCGTTCGTGGCTTTTGAACGGGGATTGACCCCATCCCTAGTATCAACCACTGCAGAAGACTAATCATCGTTTTCCCATGCGGTAGAAAGGAGGAGCCTCCAATTGCACCAAAGTCATGACGCCAAAGAAGAGTGAGAGGAGAAGTCGGGTGTCTTCCGTGCTGGGGCGGTTCTTGCAGTCCAGCACTGTTGGGGGTATACCACAGGCGTATACTGCCTCCTTTGTCTTCTTCAAAGTCCTCTGGTCGACAGTCTTTGTGGTGGGGCTGACTATGACAGTGGCCCACGGAATCACGCTCGTCAACCGCTACTACTCATTTCCCACCCAAGTGATGGTACGTTGAGGGTGTCTTTACCGCTAAGAGCACTGAATCATATGTAGTGCACATATCTAATACACGCACCACTTTCAGGTCTCCATGAAAACCAATGACAGTCTCGACTTCCCAGCTGTGACGGTTTGCAATGCGAACCCAATCAAGCGCAGCTTGGTGAACTGCGACAACATAGAGATGATCCAGGCGGAGAATCATGTTGGTAGAAGGATTATAAAAGGCACAAGACTAGGCTCAGCGTTCGATGCGGCAGTTGAGAATTGGGAGGAAGACGAAGAGACAACCATCCGTTTGCTTGAGCGCCAATCGGTCCCAAACGCCATGGCGTACGTTGTCTTCCGGACTGACCTCCTACCACCGGACCAGTGCGGATCAAGTAAGGATAATTCGTACTCGGCTCGTCTTGCTCAGCTGGGAATATCATTCAAGTATGGAGGGACTGGAGGGACCAATGGACCACAGGTGCCCCATGGCCAAGTCAATCCAAACCAGAAAGACAATGGCCAACCAGACCAACAACAAGAAGGCCCTTCCAAAGGGAGGCAAGGACAGGGAAAGGGAGGCCAACAAAAGCAAGAAGACAATGGCCAGACAGGACAACAGCAACAGCAACAATTATCACAGCGACAGCAAAGGCAAGAAGAGCCAGGCCAACAACAGCAGGACAATGGCCAATCAGGCAAACAACAAGGGAGCCCACCCAAGGGGAAGCAAGGACAGGGAGAGACAGGCCAACAGCAGCAGGTCAATAGCCATTTAGACCAGCAACAGCATGAACTACCGAAAGAGAAGTCAGCAATTGGAACGTCGAGCCAACAAAGGCAGAACGATGGCCAGACAGCCAAGCAGCAACATGCCCAGCAACGCCAGGGAGAATACGACCAACAGAGCCGTCTCACATTTGATAACTCACTCAGCAGAGCTAGCGAAGAGGAACCAGCCGAAAATGGACAAGAGGTCCTAAAGTCAATCCAGAAGAGGCAGGCCCCGGGTGGTCCCGGTGGTGACCCAACCCATGGTGGCCCTGGTGGTGATCTTCATCATGAAGGGCCTACCTCACCCCATCAACAGCTTGGCTGGCAAGACCCCCGTCACTTTGACAATGAGGGAGCCTTGCAGGGAGCGAATCTCGAGTATTTGGTTAGAGCCAATGTGAGTGGGGGAGCGCGAAGAGCGGGCGAATGCTGGATACTACTCAGTATCAAGAACCAAGGTACGTACCCTGATTTCAGCTCTCTGAGAAGGCCTATCGAGAGATGATCTCGCTGAGTCTGACAGACGACCTCAGCGATATCTCGGCCCTGATTCGAGACATATCTAAGGAGGAGTTCCAGGAGTTTGGCTACACCGCTGACGAGTTCATTGTTGAGTGCACTCTGGACAACTACAGATGCACACCTGGCGACTTCTACACTTCCTACGACTCGAGATATGGCAACTGCTTCACCTTCAATAGTGCCTATCACGAAAGTTGGTGCGATGTGCTGCTCACTGTGCGTGCTGTATTATGCGCAACTCATCTGTTTCGCTGATAAGCGTAAGCGCACGTACGCGGAGAGTTCATTTCACCGCAGCGCAGTCACAAAGGCCGGCGCGAAGCAGAACTCCACCAGAATCCTGTAGACGAAATTGAAATTGGTCAAGGATGTGACTTCCACTTTCAAGTTTTGACAAACATATGACAGAGCACAAAAGAACGCACTATGACCAATCAAGCCGTGTCGTACTTCTGTCCATGGAGCAAAACAAAGTTTATTTTTCTTGGCGCGTGTAGTACGTAGCGAGCCTTGGAATGACGTGCCGAGTGTCGCTCTAATCACAACATGAGCAAATCAGAAAGTTCCAGAGTAAAACAAACTCAAAACTATTGTTTCTGTGATGCGTGTTTTAGTCAATTACAAAATGTTTGGTGACACATGAAGGAGCACGCCGAGAGCTTAGAATTCACGTGTCGATGCCGCTCTACGACGTAACACGAGCAAGTTAGAACCGTTTTGTGCTTTTGTACCTTCGGGTTACTGTAACTCACGAAATTCAAATCTTCAAGTTTCACAAATAATCCGTGAGTCGTGAGCTATCCACTGAGCTCGAGATCGTCTCTCTACGACGCAAATTGAGCGAGTTAGAGCGATTTTAGTGTTCGAATCTCGAATTTTCAAGTTTCGCAAATAATCCGTGAGTCGTGAGCTATCCACTGAGCTCGAGATCGTCTCTCTACGACGCAAATTGAGCGAGTTAGAGCGATTTTAGTGTTCGAATCTCGAATTTTCAAGTTTCACAAATAATCCGTGAGTCGCGAGCTATCCACTGAGCTCGAGATCGTCTCTCTACGACGCAAATTGAGCGAGTTAGAGCGATTTTAGTGTTCGAACCTCGAGAATGGCGTTTCCCGTGGTGCGTGTTTGCGTAATGTTAAAAATTGTTGCTGCCGCATGAAAGAACACGTCGAGAGCTTTCACCCGACGTGTCGATCGCCGCTCTACGACGTAAGACGAGCGAGTTCGAGCCGTTTTGCGTTTTCGGACCTTTGGGTTACTATCAAACTTTGAGTTTCGACCAGTGGGAGAACAAGCTGTTTTAAAAAAGTTGAGTTGTTTTATTAATACAGAGTGGTTTGTGATCTTTTAAAGTGGAAGAGTAAAAGAGTGGATACTTTTGTAAAGTATTTCGAAGCCTTTCCGATATGACGCGCGCCCGCGGCAAGACACACGCATTTCTGAGCGGTTGTTGCAAGGCAACATTGGGATCGCCCGGGATTAATTTTTTTTAGCAGACAAAGTTGTTCGTAAGACAAGGGTTTAAAAAACAAAAGTATTTCTTTAGGAATGACCGCTCAACAACTGCCTCAACGTAAGCGTTCAAACGGTCGAACGAATGCCGCTCTACAAAGTAAGACGAGCGAGTTAGGGGCGATTTGCTGTTTGAACCTTTTAGTTACTGTAGCTCGCCAAATTCAAACTTTCGAATCTCGACTTCTCTTAACGGAATGATTAGTGTGACGAAACCTATTCAACAAACTCAAGATCGTCTCTCTACGACGGAAGACGAGCGAGTTAGAGAAGTTTTGCGTTTTGAACTTTTGGGTTACTGTAGCTCGCGATTTTCAAACTTTTGAGTTTCGACCAATAGAAGAAGAAATGATCAGTGAGTCAAGAGCTATCCAGCAACTCAAGATCGTCTCTCTACGACGCACGCTGAGCGAGTTAGAGCGATTTCTATGCTAAAAACGCGAGAATGTCGCTTTTCGTGGTGCGTGTTTGCGCAATTAAACATTTTTTACGCCAAGTGAAAGAGCACGTCGAGGCCTTTTAGTTGACCTATCGCACGCCGCTCTACGACGTAAGACGAGCGTGTTAGAGCCGTTTTGCGTTTTGGACCTTCGGGTTACTGTAGCGCGCGCAATTCAAACTTTTGAATTTCGACTTCTCTTAACGGAATTATCAGTGTGCCGAAACCTATTCAGCGAACTCAAGATCGTCTCTCTATGACGGAAGACGAGCGAGTTAGATAAGTTTCGCGTTTTAAACCTTTGGGTTACTGTAGCTGCCGAAATTCAAACTTTTGAGTTTCGACCAATAGAAGAACAAATGATCAGTGAGTCGAGAGCTATCCAACCAACTCAAGATCATCTCCCTACGACGCACGCTGAGCGAGTTAGAGCGATTTCTGCGTTAAAAACGCGAGAATGGCGTTTTCCGTAATGCGTGTTTGCGTAATTAACAAAAGTTTTAATGCCAAACGAAAGCGCACGTCGAGACCTTTTAGTTGACCTATCGCGCGCCGCTCTACGACGTAAGACGAGCGAGTTAGAGCCGTGTTAAATTTTGACCTTCGGGTTACTGTAGCGCGCGTAATTCAAACTTTTGAATTTCGAAACCTCTTAGCGCAATTCTCAGTGAGTCAAGACCTTTCCATAAAGCCCAAGATCGCCTTCCTACGACTTTCCAACACCGAGATCTGAGAGCGTAACGGACGGACGGACGGACGCACGCACGGACGCAAAGCTCTCGTAGGGGTTCGCCCGGCTGAGGCCGGGCGAAACAAATGATCAATGAGTCGAGAGCTTTCCAAGGTGCTCAAGATCACCTCTCTACGGCGCAAGACAGACGAGTTAGAGCCGTTTTGCGTTTTAAACCTTCGGGTTACTGTAACTCGGGTTACTGTAATACTGTACCCTTCGGGTTACTGTTACTGTAAATTCAAATTTTTGAGTTTCGACTAATGGGAGATCAAAGGATTGGCGAGTCGAGAGCTATCCACTGACCTCGAGATTGTCTCTCTACGACGCAAGTTGAGCGAGTTAGAACGATTTTTGCGTCAAAATGTCGACAATGGCGTTTTCTGCTTAGTATAAAGGATTGATGTGTAGCAGTTGCAGACGCAGTGTGATATTCACTAATGGTTGGCCCCACGACACGGTCTCTGAATTGCAGACTTCACCAAAGTGCTGAGGACGCGAAGCTGTGGCAACCACTTTGGCTTGAGGCTGACTCTGAACCTCAACACATCCCAGTACATTGGTCTGCTGGCGCCCGAGTACGCGGCCAGTGTGTCTGTGCACAGTTCAAAGGTGAAGGCAAAGCCTCAACAAATCGGCTTCTTCGCCCCTCCCGGCATGATGACGGCAGTGGCAGTTAGCCGGAAGACCATCAAACGACTGAGACACCCATTCGAGAGCAACTGCACTGACGACGTGTTTCCAGAGCAATATCAGTGGGGGCTTTTGGCATGTGTAATATCAGTCAACCAATTTGGAGCAGAAAAGTTTCTTCAGCTCCTTCGTGCGCAAAGACTCCTCTTACACCATTCACGAGTGCCGAGACGCCTGCTTCAACTTCCACCTTTACGAGACATGCGCCTGCCTCATATCGCACGACGGGCCACACTGGGTAAATTGCAGTGCGACTGAATGAAAGTCGCTTCTCTCAACATTATTTTGAAACAAGCTCCGGTATTAAAAGTTGAGTTTGCATTCTGACTGACATTACATAGAGTTGCGTTCTTTCTGCAGAGAGTGCGAGAGCTCATCGCCCGTATTGCTCCGCTTCACGAGCTCCTCCTTCGCAAGAGGGTATTGCTTAGCAATATTGATATCGCCCGGGATTTGTTTTTTCGCTCGGCCTCAGCCGAGCGAACCCTATCAAGAGCTCGGCGTGGGTGCGTACGTACGTACAGTCCCGTCCGGAAGTTACGTCCTATTTGCGCGCTTGCGCGCGTGTTTGTGTTTAGCGCGCGCGCTCCCACACAAAGTGCCCCAAAACACGCGTGTTCGTGTTCAACTCGCGAGTTCGTGTTCAGCGCACGTTTGATTTCGGACGCGAAATAGCCGCGTGAAATTGTTTGATAAGCTACCATGATGAGTGTAAACTAACCAACACATGTGAAACTGCCACTGCAGCCATTTATTTCTACTCTGCGACGCTTAGAAACAACGAAATTGCCAAAACCACGAACACGCACGCTAACACGAACACGCGCGCTTTAGTATGTAACTTCCGGACGGGACTGTACGTACGTACGTACGTTCGTACGTTCGTCACGCTCGCTTCGGTCTTAATAACTCGCTCGTCCGACGTCGTAGGGTGGAGTTTGAGACATCGTCGAGTAGCCTGCGGACTCCTCTAGCCATCTAAGCGGTCGAAACCAAAATAAGTTTTCAAATTCGAGTTCTACAGTATCCCAAAGTGGGGTCCATTTTAAGACAAAAGTTGTCCGAACCTAGTCAAATCGCACATGAAAATGAAGCGCTCGAGCTCCTGAGCACGAATCCGACAAAAATAACGTTTAAGAGTTTAACTAGAGAGCTACAGTGTCCAAAACGCGTAGAAAACTGGAAACGACACGCTTGCTTCGGGCTTAGTACCTCGCTTATCTGACGTCGCTGAGTTGAGTTCGACACATCGACGAGTAGCCCGCGGACTCCTCTCGCGAACTGTGACGTCGACATTATAACAAGTTTTTAAAATTGGCGCGTGTATTTTATTATTTAATATTTTTCTTGGCGCGTGTAGTACGTAGCGAGCCTTGGAATGACGTGCCGAGTGTCGCTCTAATCGCAACATGAGCAATTCAGAAAGTTCCAGAGTAAAACTCAAAACTATTGTTTCTGTGATGCGTGTTATAGTCAATTACAAAATGTTTGCTGACACATGAAAGAGCACGCCGAGAGCTTAAAATTGACGTGTCGATTGCCGCTCTATGACGTAACACGAGCAAGTTAGAACCGTTCTGTGCTTTTGCACCTTCGGGTTACTGTAACCTACGAAATTCAAATCTTCAAGTTTCGCAAATAATCCATGAGTCGTGAGCTATCCACTGAGCTCGAGATCGTCTCTCTACAACGCAAATTGAGCGAGCTAGAGCGATTTTAGTGTTCAAATCTCGAGAATGGCGTTTCCCGTGGTGCGTGTTTGCGTAATGTTAAAAATTGTTGCTGCCGCATGAAAGAACACGTCGAGAGCTTTCACCCGACGTGTCGATCGCCGCCCTACGACGTAAGACGAGCGAGTTCGAGCCGTTTTGCGTTTTCGGACCTTTGGGTTACTGTAACTCGCGATATTCAAACTTTGAGTTTCGACCAATGGTAGAACAATTAATGATCAATGAGTCGAGAGCTATCCAAGGTGCTCAAGATCACGTCTCTACGACGCAAGACAGACGAGTTAGAGCCGTTTTGCGTTTATACCTTCGGGCTACTGTAACTCGCGAAATTCAAATTTTTGAGTTTTGACCAATTGGAGGACAAATGATCAGCGAGTCAAGACCTATCCGCTGACCTCAAAATTGTCTCTCTACGACGCAAGTTGAGCGAGTGAGAACGATTTTAGCGTCAAAGTGTCGAGAATGGCGTTTTCCGCGGTGCGTGTTTGCGTAAGTGAACAAACCTTTGTAGCCGCATGAAAGAACGCGTCGAGAGCTTTCACCTGACGTGTCGATTGCCGCTCCACGACGTAAGACGAGCGAGCTAGAGCCGTTTTGCGTTATGAACTTCGGCTTACTGTAGCGCGCGCAATTCAAACTTTTGAATTTCAAAACCTCTTAGCTGAATGATCAGTGAGTCGAGACCTATCCGTAGAGCCCAAGATCTCTGCTCTACGACTTTCCAACGCCGAGATCTGAGAGCGTGACCCACGGACGCACGCACGCGCGGACGCACGCACGGACGCACGCACGCCGAGCTCTCGTAGGGTGTCGCCCGGCTGAGGCCGGGCGAAAAAATCGAGCAGTTTTGTAACATGTTCAAAGGCTACCCACTGCGACTTTATGAATGAGACCGACCGGCTCTGCTTCATCAACGTCCAGAAAAGGTTGGCTTCGGAATCCCTTGTGGCCACTGACGAAGACAAGGAGTATGGCTTCGGCACAAGCAGACTATCATGTGACTGCGCGCCGCAGTGTGACGAGGAGATGTTTCTTACGAAGTGAGCGCTACGCTCATTGCATTAGCTACATGCATCCAATCGCGTCCATGGCTTCACAAGAGGATTTCAGGACTTCTCTGGCCGAGTGGCCATCAAAGCAGTTCTCGAACCTGAAGCTGGTCAACTTTTTCGGGATCCAAAAGCTGCCTGACATCTTGTTCCAGTATCGCCGGAAGGAGGAGGCTGTCAATCGAGATCTCGTCCGACTACACGTCTTCTACGAGAGTCTCACCTATGAGGTACTGTAGAAAGGTGTGGCAGCACTACTGTCAAACTTCTACACACTTGATAGTCAATTCTTTGGGGAGTTGCAGGTGGTGCTCGAGGACGAGGCCTACCCCTTCATGCAGCTGTGGGCCGATGTTGGAGGATGTTTGGGACTCTACCTGGGCATGTCGGCCGTCTCAGCCATCGAGTTCCTCCAACTGCTGACCCTTATCTTCATCGCCGTCACCGGCTGCCACAAGTTAGAAGACGACGACGACGACGACGACAGGCGCGACGAACCGCAGACGCGGTCGTCGTCAGCTCGAGTCCACCCGTTGCCATACCACGTTGTAGGGGATGGCAAAGAGGCTGACGACATCTGGGACGTGTCGCCGCCACCACCTCCCCGATACTCGATCTACCAGTGAAAGCCGTCTCGTCGTTCCTCATAGAAGAGCGGAGGAAGTTAGGATGTCATCTGGCGCCAGAAAGGCCCCAGAAATGTCGTCGCGGCATGACCTTACCGTGTGCATCATGTTTGCAGCCGAGTTGTGCAACGTTTTGAAGTTTGTTCGTCTGCCACCTATGTACCTACATCACCTTCTGAGGCTAACGAAGCCAAATAATTCGATGTACCACCATCGCCCACCTATCACGACGTAGTTTTTGCCATGTTTTGACCAACTTCCTCTCCGCTTGACGTCACCGTGATTGGGGGTACGAGAAGCGCCATTGTTCCCAGTCGGCCGCCTTGCGTGACAGAGGTGGAAGGCAATCGATTTATTCTTGAGGCTCAGTGGTACACCGCAAAACCGTCAATCGACCGGTAGTTGAGGTACTCTCCAGTCTCACTCATGGGCCCCGCGAGACGAAAGCCTCAGCCTCAGAGGCATCTCTCGCTTCCTCTGAATAGTCCGCCTGTCAATCGTTTCTCCACGAATAACAACAACAACAACAGCCTACAGACGAGTGCGACGTCGACCCGCGGCAACTCCTTTGACAGCGCCGACTTTCGCCGACACAGGTGAGGTGACGCCTCTGAAGCTGAACACCGTAGGAATTAACTGAAGAACTGAGAACCAATAAAGAATCGTATCCTTTCAGGCCGCTCCCCCTGCTGATGGACGCCGTCAAGCAGTTCAACCGGCTGCTCAATCACAAGCCACAGAGTTCGCGCGTGGAAGACGTCGAGGCCAGAAAGGCCAGTCACGTGTGGTCGACGGAAGTTGGCGGGAGAAGTCCGGAGCCCAGACGGCTTCCTCCCCTGACGCACAGAAGGCCCTCCACGGCGAGCTACATGAGTCAGGGAGGCACAAGACTGGCGGCGCCGGCCAAGCAACCTATGGTGGGCTTCTCTCTCGTGTGATGTGGTGATGACAAGCGCAGCAATGGCATTACACAATCCCAGCCATCAGGACTGGATTCACGGTGGTTGTGGTAGAGAGGCTCTACTCTGTACACACCCACAGTCACAATACACTGCAATGTCACACGACCCAAAAGCAGACTGAGCATTTGCAGCGCAAGGAAGTCCACTTCACATAATACATTCGTATGCTGTAATGCGTCGCCATTCTCGCCAAGCCACATTCACTTTGTGCTTCGTGGAATCGTCTCCCTTTCGTTCAGCGTCTGGGCCTGACGCGCCAGCTGGCCTTCGGTCCCTGGGAGGAGGAGCGTCACAACGTCATCAGTCGAAGGCTGGAGCAGCTGACGCTGGAGACGATGCTGAATGTGCTGGTCTTCGGCTGCATCTTCGCCTTTCTCGGCCTCATGATACTCTTCAGCGCCAAGGCCAAGACTGCAGAGGGAAGGCTCATGCAGAAGTACGGATGGAACGCCAGCCACTGGCAGTCGTAGACGACTGAACGGATTGTTACGGCATCTGTTTCGTTAATCGTCCAACGCACTGCTTCGTTGTCCCTAGTACTTGCCCTGTTTGGTTGTTTGAGAAACCTCCTTTCGGAAGTACCCTCCCGCTGATACGAAGGCGAGAGCGAATTGCCTACCGTCTGGCGTCAGTTCATGAGCAGCTCGAACCAAAGCAGTGCGTAGGCCAAGGTATCCAATTAACAAGCCAAATGAAAGTGGACGATTGACGTAGAGCTTTTAGACAAGGATGCGAAGAAAGACCCGTGCAATCGGAAACGGACGTCGCCTTCCGTTGTGAGAGAGCGGAAGGCTGGCCAAAGAAGTGCGCTGCAGCACATAACCCGTCTCAATATCATGTGAAGACAAAGACATCTCAGGCGCATGCAGAGAGAGTGGGGCTGGCTAGCACCGGCCTGTCTGAAAGGCTCTGTCGCAGAAGACAGGGCACTAAAAGAGAGAGAGAGAGAGAGCTTCACTCTAACAAAGTTCTTCCATTATGCACCTACACACACTCACGCGACCGTCTGAGCAAGACGACCTTCATTCTGCACCTCGCCACCCATCTGACTCAGTCGAAACCGTAAACAATCCCAACGCTGAGTTCACCATGTTCTGCAAGACCACAGCCATCTGCGTTGCAGATGTGTCGTTCATGGTGTTTTCGGCAGTTTCCGTCCCGCTCTACTTTGTAATCATTGGCCTGCTGGTCAAACGGCGCAGTGACACACAACTGGGGACGCCCTTCTTCCACGCTTGTTTGGCCCTCGGTTTAGTGGACCTCGTGGCAACCCTGAACAAGTACCTAGGAATCAGTTTTCGCCACTGGGGCTGGTTCTATGCAGCGTACGCCACCGTTGATCCATTGTTCCTGAGGGTAATCAGCGGCCTCAGCTGGATGTGCATCATGTGCCAGATCTGCTCATCGGCCTGATGACTTTCAACAGAGTGGTGGCCCTCTGCTTTCCACTCTACTTCAAAAGGGTGAATGTCTTCAGCGTGTAATAAGTCGAACTGTCTTCAAGAGGGGAAGAGTGTCAATGTCAGTATCCGCATCTGTGAATGTTTCCCACTCCATATTGTTATACGCTGGAGCAGTTTCTTTGTTGGAACAATGTCACGCATCGGTTGCTGTCACTTGCTCCATAGGTGCACCACTGTTCCTTGCAGGTGTTCTCGCCAGGGATGAGCAAATTCTACATCGCCTTCTGCCTCTCTACTGGAGTCGCGTTGGGCAGCCCAGCAGTACTGACGGAAGCGACGATGCAGAAGAGTAACGTCACTGGGGAAGTGGGTCTAGTCATGCCAGCCAGTCCTGGCCCAATCATGAGAGTTCTCCTGTTCTACATGCCAGTGTTGGCCGTTTCTCTCGTGCTGTGGGGCGTGGCAATGCTGGTCGCGTACGGTAGCATGTTCGTCTCGTTGTACTACCGTAAGAGCGGCGCGTCGACCACGCAACTCAAGTTGGCCTTCTGCGGCTTGGCTCTGGCGATCTTGTTGCTCCAGATGGCCCTATGTCCGATTCTGAGCGAATTGGCCGGCTCTATTAGCGAGTACTTCTATCTGTGGAACGGGGCACTGGACTTGTTCAACCTCTCTAATCCATACCTGTTGTTGGCATGCTCCACCAAGATTAGGCAGGAGATAGGGAAGAAGTTAGGATTGCAGTGTGGTAATGAGGTCGTCAGCCACTGGGATGGGCGCGCAAAGAACGTGGCAGCGACCGTTCGCAGAGGGGACGGCAATCAGAGTAGACCCGTGCCGCCGTGATGATAAACAACCACGTTGGGCGCCTGCCTACCTTTCTTGTGTCAGTGTGTACCCCGTATTTGGAGTGATCCACGGATTGCTCTAAATTGAAATACTGACGTTGTAAACATATTCATGCATTTACCTCTGCGGTGGCGTTCGTTGTTCAATCTCTGTGACAAAGGGAGGGTACGTGAGCAGCTTTCGAACCACAGTAGTGCGTGGGCAAACTCAGCGATCGGCGGTCAGCGTCGAAAGTCAAGATGTGGCAAAGATTGCGGCGCCACAAGCGCAGCCTGGCTTGGAACGCTACTGCCTGTCGTCCTCGTTCGCGACACGCGACACAACATTCTCATTTGACGCTCTGTGGGATGTGTGACTCAATGTCACTCTCTGCCTGCAGTGTACGACGCTAACTCCATTTGAACCGAAACTGCTTGCGTGATTGTGAGTCCTCTGATTAACGAAGAAGACCGTCACACACGCACGTGGGGGTAGGCAATGGAGTCGACGGTGCACATCTACTGTGACGTCTGCAACCAGCGCTTCTTCGTGATCAGTCGGTGTCAAATGGTCGACCACTTGCAGTGGCACATCAACGTGGAGAAGCCAGAGCTCCAGCATGGTAAGCAGTGCCGTCATGGAAGTTTGCTTTGGATTCATGCGAACTTTTTGTGTTCCAACTCAGGGGCACCTGAGAGTCCCAGCGACGACAGGCCGATCATCGCTGCTTCTATTACTCATTCAGTGAGAGACGTATACGTAAGCAAGCGAAAGCTGATCTCCTACTCACACGGGCCGACGTATAAGCAGATGAGAGAAGAGTCGATCAGGCTCTTCGGCTGGGCAGTGTGTGACGTCTGCGACGTGAGAAAGGACCTCCATTCGATGGCCGTCCAGCACTGTTGGACTCACATGGGTAATGGTCGGTTTACCTGCAGACGGGGAGACCCCCCGTGTCGGCTCAGCTTCACCACCAGGGGTCGACGTCTGACCCACGAGAGAAGGGAGCACGCCTACAGGACTGGAGCCGAAGATCGGTTGGCCACAAACAAACGAGTACCAAACGAGCCTGAGTTCAGATAGAGTGACTTGCAGGAAGTTCATTTGCGACATCTGCGACAAGTGCTTCAGCGGAGTGGGATATGTGGCTTCCCACGACGTCGGCAATCATCACGTCGCCGCCAGGGCTCAATGCGCTGCGTGCGGTCGACTGTTCCACAGCCACGGTGCCATGATGTGGGCTGAACTGCTCTCTTGCCACGCTTGACTAGTGAACTTTCGGCGTGTTCGTGCTGTACCGGCGAGCGTCTTGCAGACAGCACAAGAAGGTCAATCACGTGGAGAAGAACTACCAGTGCGACGACTGTGGGGAGAAGTTCAAGGCGAGGCCTACCCTCCTCTGGCACACCACCCGGCACACGGGAGCCGCCCACTTCCAGTGCAACCTTTGTGGAATGCTCTTCAGAGTTCGAGTGCTGATGAGAGCCCACCAGAGGAAGAAACATGGACTGCAGAAGCAGAGCAGTTGACCGTGTGATCAGCGTTGCCGCAGTGGTATTTCGTCAAAAGTTTGAGACTGCAGTGGGTCGCCTCTGCCACGATCTTGTCATTTCGTTAGCTGCGCTACGATACCACGCCACGCCGCGTGGGCGCGATAAACCTCCATCAGTGACGACCTGATGCGCACTGGGGGACAAAGGTCCAACTGGTACCTACTCACTGAGAGATGAAGAGTAGCGCAAAGTGTGTCTCCAAGTTCCTTGTGTAGCAAGTCATCTACTGTACTGTATTTCCAGTCATTACGTAATAAATATACTGTTGCAATAAAATAAGACCGAATGGACACCGTCTACGTCGGCTGCGACGTGTGCGGAAAGGATTTTGTTGTCATCAGTCGTCCCCAGATGGTTGAGCATTTGCAGAGGCACATGGACGCGGAGCAATCGAAACGACAGATCGGTAGGTTCTTGAGCTTTCCGCCATTCAACAGCTTTTCAATTTCGGCTGGCAAGGGTCGTACTTCCAGATCGGCAAACCCGTAAGGAGATTGTTGAGAGATCGATCAAGCGCGACGGTTGGGCCGTCTGCGACGTCTGCGGCGTGACCAAATCGAAATGTTGGATGGCCAACGAGCACTGCATGATCCACCTGAACGACAATTGGTTCAACTGCCGCTTCTTTCCTCAGTGTCGGCTGACGTTTCGCTCCAGTAGAACCACCAGACTGAAACACGAACGTGCACAACACGGTTATAGGACCAAGAATCAGGAGAGGTACGTTCGCGCGAAGGAACAATGAGTTTGGCAGTCTGCGCCAGGTGGGTTGTGATACTGTATAGCTACACTACTTCAGAAGGCTTGTCTGCGACATCTGCGGCAAGGCATTCAACACGCCGAACAACATGGGCTCGCATGACTTCAGCAACCATCACGTCGTCATCAGGGCCTTCTGCGACGTCTGCGGCCGGCTCTTCAATAGCAGTAACGCAATGAAGTGAGTGGATTCGTTACATATGCATATTGCCGACGATAATGCGTGTCGGAATGTACCGCAATATGCGTACTAGCTAATTACTAGCTGTCTCACGCAGATTGGTAGCATACTGGCGGCGCACATGAAGAACTTGTCCAGAACGTGGACAACAATTGCTCCCAAAATATGTACATTGCACAAAGGCTCTTCAGACAGCACAAGAAGGCCGATCACATGGAGAAGAACTACCAGTGCGACGACTGTGGGGAGAAGCTCAAGACGAGGCCCACCCTCCTCTGGCACACCACCAGACACACGGGAGCCGCCCACTTCCAGTGCAACTCTTGTGGAATGCTCTTGAGAGTTCGAGTGCTGATGAGAGCCGACCAGACAAGAAAGAAACACGGACTACAGAAGAGACAGAGCAGTTGACCGTGGATCAGCGTTGCTGAAGCGGTATTTCGAGAAACGTTACTACAGTAAGTAGTGGAGTTGCAGGGGTGATACGGTAGTTTTCTACAGCGATTTAATCATTTCGTAAGCTGCGATGTTACGCAACGCGGGGTCGGCGCGATAACCTCCATCAACGGAATGATAGTTTTGTTTATACGCATTGCATACCTTTGTACGCGCTGCAGATCAGCTCATCATGTGGTTCATACTCACTGTGGGATTGCAGAGAAGCGCAACGTGTGTCTAAGTTGTCCTCTCCTGCGTACGAAATTTTTACTCTGCTTTGGATTCAAGTGCTGTCACTGGCAGTAAAACGTCCAATCCAGACAGAATGGACACCGTCTACGTCGGCTGCGACGTGTGCGGAAAGGAGTTTGTTGTCATCAGTCGTCCCGAGATGGTTGAGCATTTGCAGAGGCAC
>JASAMZ010004318.1:0-28274 GCA_030248115.1 Linhomoeus sp. GSCO2_2 | reverse complement strand
AAATGTGGCAATAAGGTCTTGAGAAGGTTAAAGGAGGACTTGAAGTCGGCACGGCAAGTCGCGCGAGTTGGCGGGTTCGAAGTTAATGGAACGGAGAAATCGATAGAATCTGGGATGGGCTACGACCCCCCTTTAGGAGAGTGGATATGGGGGGGGGGGGGGGGTGTCGGGCTAATGAAATTTTATTCCCGGGAACCGGGCAAAGAAGGGGGAACGAACGAAGTGACGACCCGAGGAGCGGCCGCCGACGGCGCGCGCGCGGCCTTTCCTGACACTGATAAGGGCGCAAGGCCAATGCCGGTGCGGGGAGAGCGACGACGATCCTGTGTGGTGGGCGAAACGCTATTCTTTCGCTCGTCGCGTGACACGAATGGGAGCCGCATCGTCGGGAGAAGGGCCGTCCCCCTCTTATCAGCAGTCGGACTGGCGCCGGCTGCTGCGGCGCCGCTGTCACGTTTCCGCACTCGTTCGTTCGCCGACGCTTATCAACCTCCGCAAATGTACGCGCATACAGATTTCCACTTCTCTCAAACGCAGCGTCCTTTGGGAAGCGGGGACAACAATCGACTCGGCGCAGAGGCAAAAGCGGCGAACCGTAGGAGGCATAACTTCCAGTCAGCGAAGATGATAAGGGTCAGACGGGCTCTGGGCTTCGGCGCCACCTGATGTCAGAGAAGGGGCAGACGGGAAAGATGGACTCACAAAGCAAACTCAGGCTCCTGCCTGATAGACTGCACACAAACATAAATGCCTACAGAAGTAATTCATAGAATTGGGATATGTACATACAATGTACATGTTCATACAGTGTACGGGAAAGACGTCAAATACGCATGGGCGACAAATACAGTAGTCAAGGGTATACGGTAAAAACGCACATAGCATATATAGACGTCGATCGTTCATTCGTTTACGACAATAACAGTGGTGGTGGTCCAGACGTAAGATCGGGCAGCATTCGGAAGCCAGTCACGCAAATCTGTTTTCTTACATTTATAGACCAAATGTCTCGCGTCTGAAGCGCCAGGCCAGTTTCAAAAGTACGAATAGCTGCCCAGGGGAGGGCCAATTTTGGCCAGAGTAAATGAGGGAAGAAGAGAGCGGTTGTGGCGCAACAACAGCTGTCTAATTCGGTCGGCGCGGCCAAAGAAAAAAATGCCGGGAAGGAAGGAAGGAAAAATTGCCACCACAGACAAAGGGAGGGCGGACGCGCTCGTGGAACAGTCGAATGACGCCAGCGCGGCAGCTGTTGTTGGAAGGGAGTGAATACCAGGAAAGAAGAAACACGAGAGGCAGCCCCATCAAAAGATTGATCACGCCAGTCGACGCCGCTGTCGCCGTCGACAACCATTTTTGGCAGCCAACGCAGAGTGGGTTGTAGTCGGCGGCAAAACTATAGACGACAAAGGTGCAACGGCCCAAAAGTGCGGGCTCGCGAAAGAAGCCGACGTGTGATGATTAGTCGTGCCAACCGCATGATCTGCCAAATCATTGCCGTCGTCTGGGCTTTTACGTAGCTTCCACAACGATGATTGCGATTTCTACCTACGTCCGTCGGGCGATAAATAGAAAGTGGTAACCGAATCATCAACAACCCAAAAGCAGGGATGATGTTCTAAAGCTCAGATTTAAGACCTATGTACAATACATTCTTTACGACTTGTACTACGTACAAGCCTGAAGCCTTGTTACGCTGCACGCCTCCACTTCATGTGAGCGCAACTGTAGGTACCTACAGTACAACAGGTCGATTGCAATTTTGCTATAGAACGCCAAACAAGAGTGGTGTTTTGGCGGACGGCGGAGCACACCGGTACTACATGGGACCAAACAACACCGTTCCGTCATCGATCATACTAAGCGCAGGCAAATCCACAACCCTCTCTGCCAAATACCGGCCGGGGGGTGTGGGCGGCGGGTGCAGTGGGAGAGAGAGAGAGAGAGAGAACTGGACGAGGGAGGCAGGGAGAGAGTGAAAGTGTCGGAAAAACTGCCTCTTCAATCTACTATCTGTATGGGGGCCCGACAGGCGCGCCGGCGGCTCTCTCCTTTGTGTCGCTGAGAGGGCGCGCATTTTTGACGGCGCAGGCGCGCGCGTGCGCCTGCAAAAAGTTGGCGCCAGCCAGTCGGCGAAGGAAGAAGCTAAATAGCTCTCTCTAGCGACTCGCGCGGCGCGCGCGGGCGGAGCAAAGAAAGAGACGACGACGACACAAGGCCGCCAAGGCAAGCGTCTACGCGAGGTTCTCAGAGAGCGAGCGAGCGGTCTGCCGCCTTCTTTTTTCTCATCGGCTCTCATTCTCGCGCGCGCCACTCACTCACAACAGAACAGGCGGCGCACAACGGATGTGTCACCAGGACCCGACTGAGAGAGAGAGCGAGCTGCCTGGGCCGCAGAGCGACGACGGCGCTCCTCCCGCCTTCTCCTTCTCTTGACAACGCAAGAGGGCCTCGTGTGTGTTGTTGCCGGGAGAAGAATGCGCCGTGCCGAGTCGTCGACTACGCCCATCGATTCCAGCCGCTGCTCGCAGGGGGTTTCCCCGAGCCGTTTCAGCCCCGGACAGTACCGTATGTCCCGTTTAGTCCTCACCGCATATCGGTCTAAGAGTGATACCGCAGGAGATTGCGACGTTCTACCTACGCATGAAATACAGTTTTCATCTTGGATAAACGTCGAGACTATTGGGCAGACGGCGGTGTACTGCCATGTTTCGCCGCCAATAGAGTTTCAGGTAAACCAAAGTCCAAAAGCATTGGCCGAGTACGGTACTCGCGAAGAGGGGCACACGCCACCTGCCGATTCCGCGTCGTCGTCGTCGACGCCGCAAATACGTTTTATCGATTTCGCCTCTCGGCGGCGCCGAGCAAGCGACCGAGCGCGCATGACGTCAGGTCGGGGATTCCCACGACTGCTGCGCACACTACCCGAGTTTCCCCCTGTGTGAGTAGAGTTGGTGCGCCGGGGGCCGTCCGACCATTTCCGCCGAGCGGAAGCCGGGCGCTTTCGAGTCCGAAGGGCGGCCGCCGCCGCCGCCCGCTCACATCCCGTCGCTCGCGGCGCGGCGGCGGTCGGGCAAACAAGCGCCGTCAATTTGAGAACCGCGCAACAACAAACCCCCAAGTCGCACTGCCTCTGACTGGGCATGCGCCTTCGCCTTCCTTCCGATACGTAACGCGCGACTAGCGCAAGGGTCAGGTGGTGGAATTCGGCTTACTGTAGCGCGAGAGCGGCCGAGTATCAAAACAGAACACATCACACGTCAAGCCGAGCAGCGATTCGCGAAAGAGGAACTGTCGGAAACTGACGTAGAGTTCTTTCTTCGGTACGGCGGTTGTTTTGCGCCGAAATCCGACACCCTTTGACTGGCGCGCTCCGCAAATAAATAGACGGCTGTTTACGCGCACGAGCGGCGCTTGATTCGTCGCATTTCTTTCTAAATAGGGCCGTTTTGTCAGTACGGTTGTTTGCTACAGGTACATGCCTTTAATTAAGTACCACACTTAGTGCAAAGTGCTTAAACCAAACAACACAACTGCTATTCTAATCCCACATTTTGTGCTGAGTTAGACCGATTTGCCGTCACAAAGGTTGTCAACCTCGCCTCTTCTTCTCTCCCTCAACAAAACGCTTCCAACCAAGCACGCGGCGTGTGTTTATCACGACGAGAGCGTCAAATCGAACATCGTGTTACCTATAGGCCTATTCTAGTGAGAGTTGCGTCTCTGTTATGACTTGGTGTACGGTACCACGGGCAAAAAAGCACAAGGCAACGAACGAACAAAGTGCGTCAAAAGCAAGGGGTCATTTTCGCTGAAAAACCCGAACGGCAGAAAGTCCCAAGTGGTTCAGACTTGGAGCACAAAGAAAGTGGTCGCTTTCGGAAACGTCGCACTGCTTAGCCCTCACTGAAACAAAATGCAGAAATTTTGAAAACAATGTCATTAAAAATACGGTATGTACACGCTTCTGGGCTACAAAGTGACCGGAATGTTTCGTTCATAAGAGTAAAACTATACAAAACAGGGCAGTAAGCAACTACTTTGGACGGGGATAGGTGAACCATCTCTTCGTCAGCTGCGGTCAGAGGGGCTATTTTACTTTGACCATCCCAAGGGGGAATAGCTGCCCCCTCCCCCCAAATGACATACATAAATCCTCCATGGAGGGAGGGGGGGGCGCTTATTCGAAGGGGGGGGGGCTTATTGGAGGATTTACGGTAGGTACGCTATAACATCCGGGGGGGAGGCGGATGAGGGGGCAAACATGCCCACTTTCAGCTTCAAGCAAGTAGGCGCACGCACCCACCCACACACCAAAATCTCCCTCAGGCCTTCTCCTCCACAAGTCCCTGCTTGATGAACATGAGAATGGGCTTCTCCTCGCCGTCCACCTCCCGATACTCGCAGATCACGACCATGGCCGGAGGGGCGTTCTCCTCACGCTCTATCTCCTCCATCGCCGTCTGCTCACCTGAACGTAGAACCTCCAATACGCGACCCTTCCAATATTTGAAATAATAAGCGACCCTATTGTTGGTCGCAAACCTGTCCTACCTATATGTACACTCGTCTATAAGCTACTATTCTTCCCAGTATAGCACCACAAACTCCACTGATGCGTACGTAAGGCATGCATGCCCTGTAAGGCATGGCTCCGCCCCATTACCCAAATCGCACCAATGCAAATGAAGTCAATTGCTGTTGTCAATTTTTGTCAATTGGCCCTCTGAACCACTCTGCCACGCAATGTAGATAGAGGCTAAGACTACATGCTTGCACAACACTGTAGCACCGTACGGTAGGGTTTCGGTTTACTACATGAACCTAGTGCTTTTCATAATTTCTTCTAAATATAAATTTGGGTTTGAAAAACATTTTTACATCACTGGCACAAAAACGAGCAACTGTTCGCAGTATGGAGTTCGCATGGCAACCAGCGCCTTTGACGCTCGTCAATTTGAAGCAAACTCGCGCGACAGAGCGCAGAGACAAGGCTTCCAACACGGACCTTGGAAGAACTGGAGGTTCTTGAAGCGCTCGCTCTTCAGGACGGCCGCCGCCCACTTCTGCACGTTGGTCTTGAAGTTGGTCACCTCCTCTGCCGACTTGCCGTCCGCCTCCAGTCTGCTCGCCAGCCTGCGGACGACACAGACGAATCGATTATATCTTTGATACTCAATGGATTACTGTAACTCTCGAAATTCCAATTTGAGTCGCTTCGCTGCAAACTGGAGGACAAACGACTAGTGAGCCAAGACCTATCCAAAGAGCCCAAGGTCGTCTTTCAACGACTTCTTCAAGCCGAGATCCGGAAGCGTTACGCACAGACGAACGCACGCAAGAACAGCTATCGCAGGGGTATCGCCCGGCCGAGGCCGGGCGAAGACAGGCGGTCCACTCACGCCTTGACGTAGTCCTTGATGTGCTTGGTGAAGGCCTTCTTGTCGGAGAGGAAGCCCTGCTCCATCAGCTTGTGGGTCAGCGCGATGTTCAGACCTTTCTCCACCTGCAGCAACAGCAGGTTAGGACGGCAAATAGTTTGTGGCTTACTATTGCTCGTCGAAAGCCATGTTTGGGGGGGGGGGGGCGGGGTGCGGAGGCCGTTGAAGTAGTTTTGAAGCTTTCCAAAAGCAGTCAACAATGTCTAGATGGAGAAGGCCAAATACGGCGCTGCAGGCAAAAATATCACAACTCGAGTCAATCTTAGGAAAATCCCCTGATTTCTGTGGGGGGGGGGGGTTAACTAGACAGCTAGATGGGGGGGGTGGGTGCATTGTGCGACCCTCATCCCCCCTCACTCCACACCAATCGCTAAAGCCTAAAGGGGACGACGGTGGATCGTGCGGTTGAACTGCTTGTTTTGGCGGTTTGTGGGACTTGTTGGAGTGCGTAGTAACCCCATCATCCCTTCTCTCCATAGGTGCCGGCGGGGGGGGGGGGCCCCGGGGGGGGGACGGGTGGGGGGGGGGGGGGAGACCCCCCCCCCCCCCTCTGGCCCTGGCCTCTAGTGAACTTTTCACTGATACCCCCCCCCCCCCCCCCTGGCATCCGAAATTCGGAAAAAAAATCCGGAAATTTAGGAAATTTTCTTGTATTTTTGGTAGTTTTTGGCCCTATTTTGTCCAAATTTTCGCCTGCGGCGCTATATTTCGTCTATTTATGCACAAATTAGCGTGTTTTTGACCAAATTAAGGTGATTTTTAGCGTATTTTTGGCCATTCTAAAAAGCTGTTCACTGGTCCCGGGACCCCCCCCCCCCCCTCTCAAAAATTTTCCTTAACTAGAACCCCCCCCCCCCTGGCCTCCGGGTGGCCTGCACCTATGCTTCTCTCACGTTGTCGTCCAGTTCCTCGGGCGCCTCCTCCTCGGCGCTGGGGTTGGAGCCGGCCAGGACGATGCCTCCCTCCTTGCGGATCTCGTATTTGGCCGTGAACTCCAGAATCACACCCCCGTCCGTCTCCTTCATGGGATAGGCGTCGCTGCACAGCTCCTCTCCTGCACAAGCACACACGACTGTGGAGAGAACAGTTCATTATTTATGGTGTAATTATGAAGTTCTCTCGTTTCGAAACGCGGAAAATGTAGCTGAACTGCACCCTTTGACTCGCCAGTCCAGATTACCTGTGAAGATGTCCTTGTAGATGATCATTTTGAGCTCTCGTCAGGGGGATATTGACAAACACGGTGCAAAACGGGCTTATTCCGCTTGCCGCTTTCAAAATAACAACTAAATTCTTTCTCCTATCAACGAATGATCAGTCAGAAGCTTTGTAGATGACTCTTTTCACTACCGGTAAAACGCATACGGACAGAAAATACGCAACAAACGGTTGCAAATTGCCGTTTCGCAATGAGACGAGCAATACCGTAGGGGGCAATAGTAACGAGCCACTGGTACACTAACATGTCAGTGGGGGAAATAAAAGACGAAGATAGAAGTCGCGTTCCATCACTTCAACATTTGACGCTGGATCGTCGGCTTTTATACCGAAGCACATATAGATCCCAATATCTCAAATTCGCTGAGTACAGTACCTACCTGCCCAAAGTCCAATGCAAACTAGACAAATTGTAAAACACGAACTCCATAGTACTTGCAAGAAGCCTATCTATCGCGCAAGGTCGCTCATCTGCAAGGAGAATTGTGTAACGTGTCGTTTCAGTTGGCGACTTGCTCTATTGGCACATATCTTGCTATCTTCTTGGTTGTTTGTTGTCTAAATGTCAGTAGTTCAGTGAGTGGCCGGGCGGCAGCTCTTTCTCAACGTAGAATGGAGGAGAAATCTTCGACAATGAGACCAAGCAACGCACCGCTGCCTAGTGCCCAGTCGGCCGGGGCCGGCTGCTTCCAAATCATAGCCGAGAAGAAGACCGATTCGCCTGGAGTGGAGGAATCCGGTGGGAAACGAATCCTGAAGAATTCTCCGCCAGCTGTATTCTCCAACGCTGCCCCCCCCCCGCCCTGCTGTTGCAAGCTTCAAACATTTGTACTAACTACTTTGGGAGTTTGGAACTCAAAGTTTGTGTATGAAGTCAACTACGTCCTTCCATCCACGATTGTGCGACAAAGGCTAAGAAGAGAAGTCCCATATGCGCCTAGTGCCGCTGTCTGTGTGTCTCAGACGGGGAGGACGACGGGGCGAGCAGCGACGGCGGCGACAGCAGCGTGGCCAGCAGCGGCGGCCGGAAGAAGCGCGCCTCTTCTTCGTCGGTTGGTTCCTCGAACGCCGCGCAGCAGCGCCACTCCAAGTCGCCGACGCCGGCGCGCGCCCGCGAGAACAACGACGTCGTTGACAAGCTCGCCACGGGTGGGCTGTCGTCGAAAACGTTGTATATTGTGAGTGCAAAAACTTGTGTGCAGTTTCTTCAGCGGCCGTCGTGACCTCGCACGAGAGAGTCGTCGAGCAGTCGGCTGTATCGTTGACGCAGCAGAGCGGCAACAGCCACTCTGGCACCGTAACACCACCCACGATGAACAACTCGACGCCCCTGCTGCCTGGCCAGAAGCCCACTAGGAAACGGGAGTTTACGGTATGTTCTGGCGTTGATTACGGTAATTAGTAGCGTACGGCGAATGATTGGCGAGCAAACGTCGACTGCAATGTGAACTGCGAAAGAACATGGCTTAGATTCGATCACCGTATAATGTCAGCGGTGGATCCACTGCCGCCATACTTACGCTACTCACTGCTACTGGGCAGCATTAACATTGGCAAATGGGGACGTTTCATTTTTCCAGTATTGTTGTAAGTATTCCAATATATTTAGGTGGTGCCTGTACCGTCGAAGTTCGCCCGCGGTCGGTGGATCATCTGGGACTACTACGACGGAGGGGGCGGCCCCCCACTCGAGGGGGGACCTCCGCCTCCCGCTGTGACAGCCAAGGGGGGACCCCAACTGACCAATGGGCACGCGCCGCCCAACGCCGCTGGGGTGCTCTTGAGAGACGGCATGATCGACTTGGACAAAGGTGGAGTACTTTGTGACAGGGTAGTCGAATGTTGGCGTCCTCTCTTTGGGTAGAGGATTCAATTGATATAGTGATTTGTGAACGCGGTCGCTGCGAATATCGGCTGCAAAAGAAATTGGCCCCCATGATTATTCTCTTAGTTGAGTGGAGTGGGGTGTGGGTTACACCCATCTATAGTCCGTTCAAGAAAGGCGTGCACTGGGGGTTTTTCGAGTCTACAGACTTTATCCCCTAAAAGCCGGAAGAAGCCCGTCATGATACTTAAACGTTCATCGATCAAGATGGGAATCGGCTTGATACATCGCCGAGTGATGCATCAAGCGAAAACGAATGTCTGCGAAGCATCAACTGCTGTAATTCGCTTGATACCGTGGCAGTGTTTGGCTGTCTTGACACTTCGGTCGACCGATTTGGCACGTTCGCTTGTTCGACCCCACCCAGCCACCCAATGTGTTCGCGCAAAGAAAGGGCAGCGGCTGTGCATTCCTCTCAGACGTGGATGATCCTGTATACAAATGCCCTAGAGTAGTGTGCTGTGGGAGAATGGACGGATAGAACGGTGCCACTGAATACAATTGTGCACCGCAGAAGTCGTTTGAAGCCATGGACGTTCCTTCCGTGCCCACACCTCCCCCCCCCCCCCCCCCCTTACTGCTGCCACAAATAACACACCCAGTCCAAAGGAACAGCACAGCACAGCACAGCACAGTCCAAAGGAAGACAAGTATGAATGTAGAGGTTGATGGAGGAGGCGGTGGTGGAGGAGGAGATGGAGGTGGTGGCGGTGGCGGAGGTGGCGGAGGTGGCGGCGATGGAGGAGGTGGTGACGGAGGAGGATTTCCTCCACAACCGCAAGGTTGAAAGTAGTGGAAATTGTCAAGAACTGTGGATGATCTTGATGCTTAAAGACTACTACTTATTATTTGAGGCATGGGTTCCGCTGTCAGCGCTGCAGTGAATGGTCCAAACGGCCAGCCCAAGGTCATCGTTACTGCTGTATTCGGGCCGGGTGGTGGACAGCTGGCCAGCATCATCACTGCCGGTGGAAGAGCATCACTGAATGTGACCTATCATCAGCCAATCGCTTGATGCATCACACCAAGCAACAGCCACATTTCATGGCTTCGTTCATTACAGGGACCAATTGAGAGAAACGAATAGGAGGCAGGCCAAGTCATACAAGTGGCCTTTCGGAGCCGGATTCATGTTCCTACTGGAGTGCGCTCTGGTCAACTCTGTGATTGCTTATCGCCAATACCACCCCGGCTTCGACAATGGCAGAGCAAAGGAGCTTCTGACAAGCCAGCTGATTGAGCTGGTGAACTCACTGCTGCCTTCTTCGCCTGTCCCCGTTTCTGTCACTCCATACATGTTGCCACCATGTCGGCCATTTCCCATCTCGTTTGAGGCACTCTCGCTGGTTCGCAGCGACTTCACACTCGGTCATTTTCCTAGATTTGTACATTGTTCCAAGAGGCAGCACTGTCTTTTGCATCTCCCCGGCGATAGAGGTTCCACTTCGACTACTTGCTACTGCTCTGTTTGCGGAGTTTACCTGCATACGAACTACTGTTTTGAGATGTTTCATCATCTCATGGATTGTGAGGTGTCACAGTATGCCATGCGTCAATCAAATTAATCTTCTCTCCGCTATATGACATTCGCGACTTGGCTTCTGTGAGTCATTCCGTCTTGACTTTTCTGTTTGGCGCGCTTGGTGCTGGACGCTAGAACAACTTCGATGTATCAAGAATTTGCAGCTCACTGGCGTTACAGTGTAAGGCATCAAGCGAATTATCACGCCATTTGGATTATCAAGCCACCAACTCGCTTGACACATCGCACCTCGAGTGTCAAGCGAGTTGGGGGCTTGATGCTTCTGCAGTAGGTGTGTAATCTTACACTCTTCCGGCTTTTAGGGGTTATGCTTTGGGAAACCCCAATGATTTATACATTGCTGGATACCCCTGTCGGAGTGTGTTGGCGCGGTGCGTGTTTAGGCATAATCACGCAACACGCATTGGTTTGAGGCGCACATGAAAATTTTGAGTTTTCGCACAGGGTGGGCGATTTTGATAATTTTTACACCAGTTGTTTTCCACAAGGTGTCCTCATATCATATTTCAAATTTCAGCAGAATCGGTTGGCTACAGCGTTAGTTATGGCCTGCCGCGTACACCCTACTTTGGCCCAAAATGGCCAAAATCGCCGAAATCGACCAGAGAGGGTACACTTTTTTAATAACTCAAGAGAGAAATGGTGAAATTTGTTTAATCTTTCCATGTGTGAACTAGGATCAATTGTCTACACACTGAAACAAACCCCATCTTATTCGGCTGCGGCACGCTCGAATACAACTCAATCAAAGAGACCCTACTTTTGGCCGAAACGATGCTTTTCCAGCTGCTGGACGGCCTCGATCTGCAATCCAGCCGAAAAGCGTCGTTTCGGCCAAAAGTAGGGTCTCTTTGATTGAGTCGTATTCGAGCGTGCCGCAGCCGAATAAATAAGATGGGGTTTGTTCCATTGTGTAGACAATTGATCCTAGTTCACACAGAGAAAGTTTAAACAAATTTCACCATTTCTCTCTTGAGTTATTAAAAAAGTGTACTCTCTCTGGCCGATTTCGGCGATTTTGGCCATTTTGGGCCAAAGTAGGGTGCACGCGGCAGCCCATAACTAACGCTGTAGCCAACCGATTCGCTGAAATTTGAAATATGACATGAGGACACCTTGTGGAACAACTGGTGTAAAAATTATCAAAATCGCCCACCCTGTGCGAAAACTCAAAATTTTCATGTGCGCCTCAAACCAATGCGTGTTGCGTGATTATGCCCAAACACGCATCGCGCCAACACACTTCTACAGCGGTATCCAACGATGTATAATTGATTGGGGTTTCCCAAAGCACAAAGTCTGCAGACTCGAAAAACCACCCAGTGCACGCCTTTCTTGAATGGACTCTAGCTGAGAGCTGAAACTATCACGAAGAAATTCTAGTTGATCCACCCTGTAGCCGAGCCCAACAGGAGCGAGATTCTAACTGCCCTTTGCGTTTCCCGGAGCAATTAGAAATTTTCCCCGAAATTGGCCAATATTTGCACCTATTTGAACAAATTTGATATATTTTAGTACGTGAGTCATAATTGAGCGAAAAATAGGTAATTATTGGCACTTTTAGAAGTTTTTCGTCTTTGACTCAGTTCCAGTGCTTGGTAACGTGACGTCCCCCCCTCCGCTCACCTAGTCTGACGGCCATTCGCAAATAAAGATAGATGGTGATCAGCAATCAGCATTGGTGTGCGGCTTCCTGCAAACAATCTTCCACGCAGTGTTGCAGTGGTTTTGAATTTGCAGGACGTAATTCCTCCGGCCAGAATAGTCGCGCCTCCTCCCTCCACCTGCAGTCGAACGAGCCGACGGAAGCCGTCCTGAATCGAGTGCAGCAGCAGCCGCCGGCGGCCGAAAAAGCGCCGGTAGAAGCTTTGTCGAAGAACGCGAGTTCTATTCGACCTTTTGTCAAGCGTCCGCACGCTCTTTGTCTCTCGCAGTCGCAAGCCCCGCTGCCAGCCGGAGGCGCAACGAACGTCGCCACAAACAACAGCACTAACGGCGGAGCCGAAGTGAGCTTGTCTCGCAAGTCGTCCTCGCCCGAATCGGGAGCTACGCAAGCGGCGGCTCCGACCTCCGAGCAGCAGCAGCAGCTACCTTCCGCCGGCGGCTACTATGGCTATCTGAGACAGCCTCCCGCGCCGCCGCCACACGGCAGCTTCGGACGCTTCGACGTCAAAGGTCGGCGTTTGGGCTTTGAATGACGTCTGGTTTGCTGTTGGTGATAAGGGTGGAAGTTCCGGAGCTGTAAAAACTGTCTGATTAGCAGGCGGAGACGGTAAAAACGCTCTTAGGGGCTCGTTTGAAACTTTGGTTCGCGAACAGCAAAGCTATTCAGAAGCTTTGTAGTGGCTTTGTAGTGTTTGAAAACACGTTCTCTCTGGCCGCTTGAATGTGTAGTTGCTGGTGTTTGTGTTAGTAGGTGACATCGAGTTAGTGGATCGCGCATGTATGTCGTGCCTTTCGCAACGCCAAGTCAATTCTTTCTCCGTTCAGCCATCAGCGAGGCTCTCTCCATCACGGTGGGCAGCGTCATAGGCGGCGGCGTCTCCTCCTCCACAGGGGAAGGAGTAGGGGGTGGGGGCTCCCTCCCTCTGCCGGGCACCTTGGCCCCACACGCCAGTCCACAGGTGGTGGGCGCCACTGCGGGGGGCCCCGCCGACCCCTCCGCCTCTGCCTCCTGGTGGAATACCGCCTCCGCCACCAGTCTCAACTTGCAGAGGTGGGGGAGGGGGGGGGGGCAGTCGAATAGCTGCTGCTTTGGGGGGGGGGGGGTTGGGTGACTAGTCTCTTCAGTCTTCACACACACACTTTTGTGGTTATGGAAGTTATAACACTTGGAAGCGAGAAAGCTCGCGATTACATTACCGTAGTTCGATGAGGTTACGGTATGCGTACGCACTTTTTGTGGGCTAAAACGAACCTGAATGAGAGGTCTGGTGCGTTTGGGACTTTGCTTTGTGTTGCCGGCCAGTTGTTACCATCCTCCCTCCCATTCGCCGTTGGCTCCCGGCCCAATTGCCTAAGGGAATGAAGGAATTAGTCATCTGTGCTGACAAAAGAGAGACAGGGGTGTTTTGGCCAACGAAAACGAAGTTATTTTCGGCTTCGCGAGAAAATAGAGGGAGAGGCGACAGCTTTTTGCCAACAACAACTCAACCCCCCACTTCTTTCCCTCCCTCCCTCCTTCCCCTCCCTTGTCGAGGGGAGATAGCGTCGGCGGCGGCGAGGCGACGAAATGAGGAATTTCGCCGCTATCGATTTTTCGTTTCTTTGGAGGCCGAAAAGTGCCCCAGGGATAGATGGGGTGGAAGCCTGGAGAAAGGCGCGCCTTCGTAGCGCGACGGCCCTTTCGACCTCTCTCTTTATCCGTCAAGGGGGGCTGTATGAGCCCGAGTAGTGTGAGCCGCCCTAAGCGCCTATATACCCTCCCTCACTCCCCTCCGTGTGTCGGCGAGCGCAAAGGCGGCGAAAACGAGTTGTCGTCGTCTTGTCTTGTTTGTCTCCTTGGTCGCGGTCGCATGCGCGAGAGAAGAAGACGCGTCTCCTCTGTCCGGGCGGAAGAAAAACGCGTTTCGCGGTCGGCGGTCCTTCGGGCAGCCCTCCCGCCGCTGGACGGCGGCTTGCGCGCCCGCCCGCCGCCCTTTGCGCCAGCTGTTGTTGCGAGTACGCGCGCGCCGCGGCGACGCTTCGTTCGGGGAGATGGATTTAGAAAGGCCCGCCGCCCGCGAGTGGGAGGAGTTTTTGAGCGCTTTTGCGCGCGCCGGCGCCCGAATTCCAGCGGCCGCGCGCCCGCTCTCGCCCTTCTTCTTCTCGGAAGGGAAAATGGAATGGAATTGCGTAACCGCGCAGATGCCATATGCCGGCGGCGGCCGAGGCACTTTTTGTTTGCTTTCCATCCGCGGGTGACGCGCCGCCGGTGTTGCGAGTAGGGACTCGGGCCGGACCTTCGCTGCCTCCTCTTCTGAGCAGTTGTCTTCCGCTTCAACGCTAGCGACTGCTGGGTTGCTGTAAGATTCGGCTCGCGCTTTTGACGTAGTAGAGTGCGGTGTGACGCGCCCGTCAGTTAGGTAATCAAGTCTCGGAGCGCATGCGAGGTTGCGTGGTCTGCCGGCCGCTGTAATCATATTGACTCGAGAGCGCTATGGCGGTAAGTGGCGCCTGAGTTACCTCGACGCCGTTCCGCAAAAGAAGTCAGTACGGAATTACCATATCACAATGAGAACCCATATAATGTGCCATTACAGTACACTTTGATTAGCCGTGTGAACTTTTTAAAAGGTTATGGGGGCTGGGATTAGGATAATGTAGCGATTCCGATTGGGCACTCAGGGGTTATTACGTCCGAAATTCACAGACATGCTAAAACACTCTGCAGTCGATATTCACTGCACGCTTCGTTCTTAGAAGCAAGCTCCGGTTCCGAGCGTTGTACTCTTGTCGACACTACAAGTACCGATCCCCCCTGCACAGTGTATAGCTTTGCTCGCTCACTCAGCGACAAGCGAGCTCCCATCTTTGCAACAAGTAGTGGCATTATAAGCTTCGATCAGACAGTAACACTTGAGCTGCTTGACTTCTACAGCTCTGGGTTACTGTAGCGCGCAGCGCGATTTCTACAACATTTTTTCTAGCGCCGAGATCCGAGTGTGAGACGCCGTTGCGCACGCCGAGCTCCCAAAGGGCGTCATCCGACTGAGGGCCGACGAAAACCCGTAAGTACTAAGGCCTACCACCATTTTCAACTCTCCCACCTGCAAAGCGGGGCGTGTTGTGGCTTGTTGTGCTGGCGCTGAGACCGCCGCTGGTCCTGCGGCAGTCTGTTGCTGAGGTAGAACCGGCGCGGGAGCGCCCATCGTCCCGAGCGCCTGCTGTGGCTGTGACGCAGCGGGGGCTGCCTTCTGCGGTTGCTGATGCAGACCCAGGTTTGTCAACACGTCGGGCGCCACGTTCTCGCGCAGCAGCTGGTTCTCCACGTCAAGACGACGCATCTGCAACGGACCACGCGCCTCAGCGTAAGACTAACACTGGCACTCAAAGCAGCCGAGAGGTCTCATTATTAGAACTTAATTCCCTAGAGTATATAGGACGTGTTGTCTTGCATGTACGTACGTGTGCCGAATGGACCAACACACATCCAAGCCATTGCGCATACAGTAAATACTCCGGTAAGCCCCACTCCTGACCTCATCAATGGACAGTACGCCCACGAAGTCGGAGGAGGGGAGGGGGTTTATTGGCGAATTTACGGTAAGGTGAACAACCTGAAGAGCGCAATCGAGACCAGGCATTGGCGTAGGTACCACCTACATGCAAAGAAAACGTCTTGGTACCTTCGAAAATCGAATACACGGACGACAGGCGTGCTATGTGTTGGGTCACCTCGTATGAACGTTACGTTCGGCACTAGAGCACACATTCCCTCTCACCGTCTTCTCCAGTTCCGCTATCCGAAGTCGTAGCACCTCGACCTCCTCGCGTACGGCGTACATGAGGTGGGTCTTGACCAGATCCTTCAAAGCGACCACAATAACAACGGAATGCACAGAAGACGGCGAAACAACAACAACAGCCTACCATCGCCTGCTCTATTTTGTTGTCGATCGCCATGAGATTCGGGCCGCCGCCGCTGCCTGGGGCGCTGCTGAAATAGAGGTAGTCGAAGTTGTTGAGGGAGTAGCCCAGCCCTTTGAACTTCTTATTGCTCATGACAGATGGAGGGGAGAGGGGAATGCGCCTTCAATGCATGTGGAAGCCGACTTCTTCCTCGGAGGACAAACAGAATCGACCCGGGAGGAGAGACAAAGGCACTCCAAAAAGTGCACCGCAATTCGCCTGTTTTTGGACAGGAGGAGGAGGGGAGGGCGGTAAATCTCGCTCTCCGGGAAACTTGGCAATCGTCAATAAACCCGCCAGCCGCCGACGCCTCCTCTCTGCTCACTTCTTCTCAGGGGAGGTGGTAGGGGGAGAGAGTTTCATGGGGAGGAAGGGAGGAAGAGGGCACCGTCACACGCCGGGGGCACAACTGGAAAATGACAGCAGCAAAGCAGGATGAGGAGGAGCCGAGAGAGCGCGAGAGGGACCCACTCTTTGGCCGTCTTCGGCGCCACATCGCGTGCTTCCTCTCCTGGGGCAGGGGCGACGGCGCCGCCGCCGCCTTCCGTGGACGAAGAAGCCTTCCTGACCGTCCAGTCGAGGCCAGGAGCCATGGACGGTCGAATTTCGTCGCGCTCCCTACTCCCGAGTCTCCAACACAAAGCCTCGAAGCGCCCTCTCCTCGTACTCGCCCTACTTGCCAACTTCTTCTCTTATTGCGTTACGTCTCGGCCGCCGGCTACCAAGAGAGCAATTCTGACCGAAGAGCGGCGCGAACGACGAAGAAGCAGAAGAGCTGGCCGCCGGTGGTACGGCAGGCGACGAAAACAACCAATAATCTCCGGATGAGACTCTGACGTCAGACTCTCAAGAAGCACTCTCCAGAAGCACCAGCCGCGAGGGAGGAAACGCCATGAAAATCTTGTTGACGCGCGCCCTCTCACTCAAGCCGTCGCGCACGCGAACGGCTGAAAAATTCATCTCGACCAAAACAGATTTTCCTCCTTCCCGATTCAACAACTGCCTGCGCCTCCAGACCGAAAATCGAACTGAGGGAGAATCACGAGAGGGAAGCAGAGAGCACTCTCCCTCATGCTAATCATCTCGCTCGAAAGCCCGGTGGCCCGCGCGCCATCACAGGGCGGTGGTGGCTACCATTCGGAAGCTCCCAGCTCATTAGATGGGAGGGAGGGATAGCGGCTCGAAGCAGATCTTTGGGTATGGAGAGGGTGGGGGTGTGGGCCGGAGGGGGTGGCGCGTGTGCGGTATGCGGCGAGTGCAAAGGGCGAGACAGGAGGGTGGGTTGTGGGTGGTTGAGTTTGGTGTTACGATATTGATAATTTTTCCAAGGGGCAAGATACAACGATCCTATTTTACAATATAAGTTTAGCCAGGCGTAATGCCTGCGGCCTAAGCTTCCTTCGCCAAATGGCAAACGGAAGTCGAAAAAGGGAGTAAAAAGAGAAAATGAAAATTTCTAGTAATTGTGTGTTAGTGAAACAAAGAAACACAACATCCCTCGGTTCGACCATCATCAATCAGTAGAGAAGCCTATTCGCGCCGCTGCTCGCGGGACGGCGCGGGTAAGAGCGGAGGGGCGGTGGGGTGGTGTTGGTGGTTGAGTCCGGATCGAGCCGGGGAATGAGGGGGTGGGGACTGTGGGGGGGTTTGAGCATGGAAGTGAAGAGGTGGAGTATGGGTTTTTGTTGGTTTATGAAAATTTGGGTTTTTTGGTGTGGGCGGTTTGGCGGTATTGAGGGGGTGTGGCGCGAGGCCGAGTAGGCGCTGGTGAAAGGTGTGAAAGGAAAGGTGGTGGGAGAGGGTAAAGGTGGAAAAGAGAAAATGCCACTACAAAACTTAATTTTCTCGCCCCAACCGTGCGTGGTGGGTAGCAAAACGCGCGCGCCAAGCCCCGGAGGGGGACCGCGGAGAAAATTGGTTTCCCGAAGCACTAAGTCTGCAGACTCAAATAACCTTCAGTCTCTGCCTTTCTTGAACAGACTTTAGTTCGCTAGTCTAGACATCCTTTTCAATCGTGGCGTTCATTCGTCACAACCCACTCGAGCGCGAGGAAGCTCTCGCGACTCAGGCGGGCGTAGGGCGGTAGGGCGGCGGGCGTGGGCGAGCCCACGGGGCCCGTGATCACCATGTCGCCAACTCGCTTCGCCCGGATGGATCTCCTTCGTCCTTTGTTGTTGTCCTCGGGTCAAACCAGCGGACTTCTTCTATCGACCGTTAGAGATAACGCGGCGAAGCAGCAAAGCGACACCGCCACACGGCTCAGCCCGGCGCGATCGAATTTCCGCCGCCGCCGTCGTCGTGGTCGTTCACCTGGCAACGGCGTCAACAGAAATTTGCAGCGCCAAAGATACCTCACAGTCTCCTAACGCGTCGAGGTAACTCAGGCGCCACTTACCGCCATAGCGCTCTCGAGTCAATATGATTACAGCGGCCGGCAGACCACGCAACCTCGCATGCGCTCCGAGACTTGATTACCTAACTGACGGGCGCGTCACACCGCACTCTACTACGTCAAAAGCGCGAGCCGAATCTTACAGCAACCCAGCAGTCGCTAGCGTTGAAGCGGAAGACAACTGCTCAGAAGAGGAGGCAGCGAAGGTCCGGCCCGAGTCCCTACTCGCAACACCGGCGGCGCGTCACCCGCGGATGGAAAGCAAACAAAAAGTGCCTCGGCAGCTTCGCGCCGCCGCCGGCATATGGCATCTGCGCGGTTACGCAATTCCATTCCATTTTCCCTTCCGAGAAGAAGGAGGGGAAGAAGGGGGAGAGCAGGCGCGCGGCCGCTGAAATTCGGGCGCGAGCGCGCGCGCAAAAGCGCTCAAAAACTCCTCCCATTCGCGGGCGGCGGGCCTTTCTAAATCCATCTCCCCGAACGAAGCGCCGCCGCGGCGCGCGCGTACTCGCAACAACAGCTGGCGCAAAGGGCGGCGGGCGGGCGCGCAAGCCGCCGTCCAGCGGCGGGAGGGCCGCCCGAAGGACCGCCGACCGCGAAACGCGTTTTTCTTCCGCCCGGACAGAGGAGACGCGTCTTCTTCTCCCGCGCATGCGACCGCGACCAAGGAGACAAACAAGACAAGACGACGACAACTCGTTTTCGCCGCCTTTGCGCTCGCCGACAAACGGAGAGGGGAGGGAGGGAGGGTATATAGGCGCTTAGGGCGGCTCACACTACTCGGGCTCATACAGCCCCCCTTGACGGATAAAGAGAGAGGTCGAAAGAGCCGTCGCGCTACGAAGGCGCGCCTTTCTCCAGGCTTCCACCCCATCTATCCCTGGGGCACTTTTCGGCCTCCAAAGAAACGAAAAATCGATAGCGGCGAAATTCCTCATTTCGTCGCCTCGCCGCCGCCGGCGCTATCTCCCCTCGACAAGGGAGGGGAAGGAGGGAGGGAGGGAAAGAAGTGGGGTGTTGAGTTGTTGTTGGCAAAAAGCTGTCGCCTCTCCCTCTATTTTCTCGCGAAGCCGAAAATAACTTCGTTTTCGTTGGCCAAAACACCCCTGTCTCTCTTTTGTCAGCACAGATGACTAATTCCTTCATTCCCTTAGGCAATTGGGACGGGAGCCAACGGCGAATGGGAGGGAGGATACTAACTGTTGGTAACAACTGGCTGGCAACACATTTGACAATGTCCCAAACGCACCCGACCTCTCACTCAGGTGCGTGTTAGGCCACAATAAGTGCGTACACATAACCCAACCTCATTGAACTACGGTAATGTAAACGTGCGCTTTCTTGCTTCCAAATGTGGATAACTTCCATAAGCACAAAAGTGTGTGTGTGAAGAGACTAGTCACACAACCCCCCCCCCCCCCAAAGCAGCAGCTAGTCGACTCCCCCCCCCCCCCACCTCTGCAAGTTGAGACTGGTGGCGGAGGCGGTATTCCACCAGGAGGCTGAGGCGGAGGGGTCGGCGGGGCCCCCCGCAGTGGCGCCCACCACCTGTGGACTGGCGTGTGGGGCCAAGGTGCCCGGCAGAGGGAGGGAGCCCCCACCCCCTACTCCTTCCCCTGTGGAGGAGGAGACACCGCCTATGACGCTGCCCACAGTGATGGAGAGAGCCTCGCTGATGGCTGAACGGAGGAAAGGATTGACTTGGTGCTGCGAAAGGCACGACATACGCGATCCACTAACTCGATGTCACCTACTCACACACACACCAGCAACTGCACATTCAAGCGGCCAGATAGAACGTGTTTCCAAACAATTATTGGTGTCACCCGCCACTGCAAAGGTTCTGAGATTTGTTGTTCGCGAACCAAAGTTTCCAACGAGCCCCTAAGAGCGTTTTCACCGTCTGCGCCTGCTTATCAGACAGTTTTTACAGCTCCGGAACTTCCATCCTTATCACCAACAGCAAACAAGACGTCATTCAAGCAGTGGCAGATCCAGGATTTTGGAATGGGGGGGGGCGGAATTTTTGAGGCCACAGGGGGGGACCAAGATGCTATAAAAGCATACAAAAAATTTGTGCCGCAGGCAAAATTTTTTTGCTGATTTTGGCCTATGTTGGTACAAAAATGCTTTAAAATAGCGCCGCAGGCAAAAAATTGGGCCAATTTTGGCCTACCGTAAATACTCTAATAAGCCCCCCCCCCTCCAATAGTACCCCCCCTAGAGGGAGGTTTAAAAAATAAGCCCCTCTCCCTCCAATAGTACCCCCTACCTTATGTACTATAGTACATGTATGTGTACTATAAGGCCTACTGTAGGCATGTATACTGTACTATAGTACTACGACAACTACTATATGTAGTAAATATACCCTTAGTACATGCTATGTTAAGGATATTCAGTGCCTGGAAGGTATATTCTGTATGGCATACTTACATTTTGTGTACCTTGGGTCTCTGGAAGAGGGGTCGAAATATTAAGCCCCCCCCCCCCCTTCCAATAGTACCCCCCTAGAGGGGGGTTGAAAAAATAAGCCCCCGGCGGCTTATTAGAGTATTTACGGTATTTTGGTTTTTGGTACAAAGTGCTATAAAATAGCCCCGCAGGCGACAATTTTTTGCTCTGGAGGTGCTGCCGCGCATTTTTTTCTCTGGAGAGGGAATGGGGGGGGGGGGGGGCGGTTTGGCCGAATGGGGGGGGGGGGGGGGCGGACGCACAACCGCCCCCCTGGATCCGCTACTGCATTCAAGTGTAGGGAATGAATGATTACATTCATTCCCCAGGTGTTTCGCATACCGCTGTCGGCTATATCTGTCTCCTGTGCGCCCACCAGAATATCTACCATGACCACCGTAAACTTCAAAGCCCATCTATAAAGCTTCTACAGTAAACAAGAAGACCAACCCGCCGCGGCGACCACGCGCTGCCTACACAAGCCCCAAACGACAGTCAACCGCGCCGACCTTTGACGTCGAAGCGTCCAAAGCTGCCGTGTGGCGGAGGAGGGGCAGGAGGCTGTCTCAGGTAACCGTAGAAGCCGCCGGCGGAAGCGGCAGAAGGTAGCTGCTCGGAGGTCGGAGCCACCGCTTGCGTAGCTCCCGATTCGGGCGAGGACGACTTGCGAGACAAGCTCGCTTCGGCTCCGCCGACAGTGGTGTTGTTAGTGGCGACGTTCGTTGCGCCTCCTGCTGGCAGCGGGGCTTGCGACTGTGAGAGACCAAGAGCGTCCGGACGCTTTACAAAAGGTCGAATAGAACTCGCGTTCTTCGACAAAGCTTCTACCGGCGCTTTTTCGGCCGCCGGCGGCTGCTGCTGCACTCGATTCAGGACGGCTTCAGCAGGCTCGTTCGACTGCAGGTGGAGGGAGGAGGCGCGACTGTTCTGACCGGACGAATTGCGTCCTGCAAATTCAAGACCACTGCAACATAATAGACAAGAGTAAGCAAGTAAGTAAGTTCATAAGTGCCAATAATTACCTATTTTTCGCTCAATTATGACTCACGTACTAAAATATGTCAAACTTGTTCAAATATGTACAAATATTGGCCCATTTCGGCAAAATTTTCTAATTGCTCCGGGAAACGCACTGTTGGGCTAGGCTACAGGGTGGATCAACAAGAATTTCGTCGTGATAGTCTTGGCTCTCAGCTAGAAATGTGTAACCCACACCCCACTCCACTCCATTCAGTTCACAGAATAATCATGGGGGCCAATTTTTCCTGCAGCCGACATTAGCAGCGACTGCGTTCACAAATCACTAAATCACAACATCCATACCTGTAACGCTGGGGGGGGGGGGGGTCCCCCCCCCCCCCCTTGGCCGGAGATCTCCCCCCCCCCACCCCCCCGCTACCCCCCCCCCCTGCCCGGCCTAAAAGACCCCCCTCCCAAAAATTGCGAAAATTTTCGCCTGCGGCGCTTATATATGGCCAAATTTTCGCTTGCGGCGCTATATTTAGGCTGTTTTCCATCAAAATTAAGCGATTTTTGGCACTTTTTACCCTATTTTTGCAAAATTTCCTTACTTTTTTGCCAAATTTTTAGGTCATTTTGACCCCCCCTCCTCGGTTTTGGAAACCCCCCCCCCCCAAAATCCGGATCCCCCCCCCCCCCCCTCCCCGAGGGGGCGCGTTACAGGTATGACTACATCAACTGAAGCCTCTACCCGACCCGACGAGAGGACGCCAGCATTCGACTACCCTGCCACAAAGTACTCCACCTTTGTCCAAGTCGATCATGCCGTCTCTCAGAAGCACCCCAGCGGCATTTGGGGGCGCGTGCCCATTGGTCAGTTGGGGTCCCCCCTTGGCTGTCGCAGCGGGGGGCGGAGGTCCACCCTCGAGTGGGGGGCCGCCCCCTCCGTCGTAGTAGTCCCAGATGATCCACCGACCGCGGGCGAACTTCGACGGCACAGGCACCACCTAATCATACGAAAATACTTGAAATAATACAGAGAAATTGCACCTTCCTTGTTCGCTATAGTTATGGTGCCCAGCAAAGTGAGTAGCGTAAATATGGCGGGCTTTGAAGGTGAGCAGCAGTGGATCCACCGCTGAGATCACATGGTGATCGAATCTAAGCCATGTTCTTTCGCAGTTCACATTGCAGTCGATGTTTGCTCGCCAATCATTCGCCGCACACCACTAATTACCGTAATCAACGCCAGAACATACCGTAAACTCCCGTTTCCTAGTGGGCTTCTGGCCAGGCAGCAGGGGCGTCGAGTTGCTGTTCATTGTGGGAGGCGTCACGGTGCCAGAGTGGCTGTTGCCGCCCTGCTGCTGCGTCAACGATACAGCCGACTGCTCGACGACTCTCTCGTGCGAGGTCACGACGGCCGCTGAAGGAACTGCACACAAGTTTTTGCACTCACATTATACAACGTTTTCGACGACAGCCCACCCGTGGCGAGCTTGTCAACGACGTCGTTGTTCTCGCGGGCGCGCGCCGGCGTCGGCGACTTTGAGTGGCGCTGCTGCGCGGCGTTCGAGGAACCAACCGACGAAGAAGAGGCGCGCTTCTTCCGGCCGCCGCTGCTGGCCACGCTGCTGTCGCCGCCGTCGCTGCTCGCCCCGTCGTCCTCCCCGTCTGAGACTGAGACACACAGACAGCGACACTAGGGGCATATGGGGGGACTTCTCTTAGCCTCTGCGCACAATTGTGGATGGAAATAGGACGTAGTTGACTTCATATCATACACAAACTTTGAGTTCCAAACTCCCAAAGTAGATACTACAAATGGTTGAAGCTTGCAACAGCAGAGGGGGGGGGGGGGCGGGCCGCGGTGGAGAAAACAGTTGGCGGAGAATTCTTCAGGATTCCCACCGGATTCCTCCACTCCAGGCGAATCGGTCTTCTTCTCGGCAATGATCTGGAAGCAGCCGGCCCCGGCCGACTGGGCACTAGGCAGCGGTGCGTTGCTTGGTCTCATTGTCGAAGATTTCTCCTCCATTCTACGTCGAGAAAGAGCTGCCGGCCGACCACTCACTGAACTACTGACATTTAGACAACAACCAACCAAGCAAGAAGATAGCAAGATATGTGCCAATAGCAAGAAGATAGCAAGATATGTGCCAATAGAATAGAGCAAGTCGCCAACTGAAACGACACGTTACGCAATTCTCCTTGCAGATGAGCGACCTTGCGCGATAGACTTGCAAGTATTATAGAGTTCGGGTTTTACAATTTGTCTAGTTTGTACTAGACTTTGGACAGGTACTGTACTCAGCGAATTTGAGATACTGGGCTAGACGAGTGCTTCGGTATCGGTCCATGAAAGCCGACGATCCAGCGTCAAATGTTGAAATGAAGGAACGCGACTTCTATCTCCGTCTTAGTTTTCCACTGACATGTCACTGTCAGTGTACCAGAGATGAACTGGCTCGTTACTATTACCCCCTACGGTATGGGGGGGTCTAATCGGTGGCAGTGGCAGTGGCAGTGGCACTGGGGGGCTAATCGGTGGCTGTGGCAGTGGCCACTGCCACCGTGGCTAAACGGTGGCAGTCACAATTTTTTTTCGATTTTCTCTCTCAAATCGATTCGTCCACTAGTGCCACTCTCACGACCACTGCCAGTGTTAGTTATCCTCCTCCACTACTCCGTTTGAAAGCGCGCGTCATACGGTAGTTTGCACAGCTGCGCAGCGCAAGTTTTCCCGGCGGGACCAAATGGCTTCGAATTCGCTTTCTCCCGATTGTGTGGTAGTGCGAAAGTACGCGGCACACCGAACAGTGACAATCGGTCATTTTTGAGTGGGCTTCTCCTGAGTCACGATAGGTAGACGGTATAAGGAGTTCGGGTTCAGGGGGGGAGGGGGCGAAACGCGGCAGAAGGGCGGAAATATGACGGCCGCCACAGAACTCAATTCGCCGTTGCTCGCAGTTGCCGTGACTGATCTTGACAAAATTTTGCACACGTAAACACTAATATGTTGGCTTTCGAACGCTGTAGGAACGGACGGTCTCAACGCCGCAATCGGACGAGAAATTGGACGAAGTTTGAAATTGGCGCTATTTTGACAGATTTCCGCTGCGTCAAACTGTCAAATATTAAGAAACTGCTTCCAGTTGGTGCATAGTACCTAGTTCGTTGGTGTATAGTTCTATTGCTGTAGTGCAGTACTAGAGTCTATAGCCCGTGGATAACTCGTTGCAGCTTCAGCGACCGATGTCGCGCAGCTGACGCGCTGCAGCTTCAGAGACCGATGTCGCACAGCTGACGTGCTGCAGCTTCAGAGACCGATGTCGCGCAGCTGACGCGCTGCAGCTTCAGAGACCGATGTCGTGCAGCTGACGCGCTGCAGCTTCAGAGACCGATGTCGTGCAGCTGACGCGCTGCAGCTTCAGAGACCGATGTCGTGCAGCTGACGCGCTGCAGCTTCAGAGACCGATGTCGCACAGCTGACGTGCTGCAGCTTCAGAGACCAATGTTGCGCAGCTGACGTGCTGCAGTTTCAAAGACCGATGATGCGCAGCTGACGTGCTGCAGCTTCAGAGACCGATGTCGCGCTGCAGCTTCTGACAATGGTTCAGGATTGCTGGTCTCGGATAGGAGTCGCTTTGCGCCGTGCCCGTTGTCGCGCAACTCACGTGTTTGAGCGGATACTCAGAGACCGTTGTCGCGCAACTCAAGCGTTCGAGTGGATACTCGCAGCCCATTGTCGCGCAACTCACGCGTCCCAGCGGATACTCAGAGCCCGTTGTCGCGCAACTCACGCGTTCGATCGGATACTCGCAGCCGGTTGTCGCGCAACTCACGCGCTGGAGAACATGGCCCTACTGTCATTGCGTATCCAAAGTGTTGCCAAAATGTTTTCTCACTTGGTGCTGAAGCTCTGCCTCAAACTTTCTCGGATTCAGCACTATACGCAGGCAACACTGGCCGTCACCGCGGACTGTGTATGGCGGTTCTGTCTGAATGTAGACTGTGCACTGTAAGCAGGCTGCACTGGTCGCCGACTATCTATGACTGCTCGCAGTGAAGATTGTGTACGCGCGCCGCTTTACTTCAGCGCGGGACGGCCCGCTGGTATTGTAGAGTGAAGAGCGTCGACCCTCCCCTATAGCAGCATATAATCAATAGTCTGACGTCACCGGCGTTGCGCGACATAGGCGTTCGCCCGTGCGACGCGCACTCATTGGACCGATGCATGCTCGCGACGCACGGTGATTGGATAGACGAAATACGTCATCCGACAGGCGGCGCGGCAGTCGATCGACCGAATTTAGGCGGCGGCCAAAGACCAAACTTCCGCCAGATGGTCCCCAGCGGAAGGCGGTTCTTTTCGTGTTTTGATGTCCGGATCCGTCGCCGCTGTCGAGAGTTATCGTGCTAACAGACAAACAGACAAACAAACAGAGATCGCGCGATTAGTAGAGAGGATTTAAACTTAATATTTAAACGGTCGATTCCGGCGATTTTGGTCTCAAATGAAAGCAAATCGATGAATCTTTGGTGGAAATGGGTACCCAGCGCCATTGTACACCGGAATCTCACAACTCGATTTTTTACACCGAAATTTCAAAAAAAAAATTTTCTTTTGGCCATAACTTCCACGCGAAACAACCTAGGAAGCTGAGGTTTCTTTTCCAAGGTAGATATTCTCGAGGACTATAACATATCCAAAAATCACCAAAATCGACCAAGTATTGCGACAGTTATGGAGCGGTAAACTTTGTCGTAGTTTAAAAAACGCCGTTTTTTTAGTTTTTTGAATTTTTCTCAAAATTTTTCCACTACGCGAAAAAAATGAAGGTGCTTCCACACCTACTATCCCTCGAGAGCTATCGATAAAAAAACCGTTTGCTAATCGGATTATCCACGCAAAAGTTATCGTGGCAAAACGGATTATGAAATTGGTGCCCCAACTATAGCACTCCGCCTTTTCAAGTCGGAGTGCTAAAAACCTCCAGTTCGCATTAATTCTGAACGGACTATAGCTTCGGTCAACTAGCTTTAGACCTGCGGGCACGTTTTAGGTAGTAACTCACGCCTGCCCGCGCAAATCGAGCTATAACCGCTTGCATTCGAAAGAGGATACAATTCCGCATCGCTAATTTTGCATAGAAACATTTAGCTCGTCTCTAGCGTGAGCTATAAATAAAGTTTGACGCAGCGGAAATCTGTCAAAATAGCGCCAATTTCAAACTTCGTCCAATTTCTCGTCCGATTGCGGCGTTGAGACCGTCCGTTCCTACAACGTTCGAGAGCCAACATATTAGTGTATACGTGTGCAAAATTTTGTTAAGATCGGTCATGGCAACTGCGAGCAACGGCGAATTGAGTTCTGTGGCGGCCGTCATATTTCCGCCCTTCTGCCGCGTTTCGCCCCCTCCCCCCCCCCCCCTGAACCCGAACTCTTCATATACCGTCTACCTATCGTGACTCAGGAGAAGCCCACTCAAAAATGACCGATTGTCACTGTTTGGTGTGCCGCGTACTTTCGTATTACTACCACACAATCGGGAGAAAGCGAATTCGAAGCCATTTGGTCCCGCCGGGAAAACTTGCGCTGCGCAGCTGTGCAAACTACGGTATGACGCGCGCTTTCAAACGGAGTAGTGGAGGAGGAGTGGTCGTGAGAGTGGTACCAGTGGACGAATCAATTTGGGAGAGGAAATCGAAAAAAATTTGTGACTGCCACCGTTTAGCCACGGTGGCAGTGGCCACTGCCACAGCCACCGATTAGCCCCCCAGTGCCACTGCCACTGCCACTGCCACTGCCACCGATTAGACCCCCCTACGGTATTGCTCTTCTCGTCTCATTGCGAAACAGCAATTTGCAACCGTTTGTTGCGTATTTTCTGTCCGTATGCGTTTTACCGATAGCATACCGATACCGAGCGTCATCTACAAAGCTTCTGACTGATCATTCGTTGATAGGAGAAAGAATTTAGTTGTTATTTTGAAAGCGGCTATCGGAATAAGCCCATTTTGCACCGCGTTTGTCAATATCCCCCTGACGAGAGCTCAAAATGATCATCTACAAGGACATCTTCACAGGTAATCTGGACTGGCGAGTCAAAGCTTGCCCGTTTAGCCCTGAGTTTTCCGCGTTTCGAAACGAGAGAACCTCGAAATTACACCATAAATAATGAACTGTTCTCTCCACAGTCGTGTGTGCTTGTGCAGGGGAGGAGCTGTGCAGCGACGCCTATCCCATGAAGGAGACGGACGGGGGTGTGATTCTGGAGTTCACGGCCAAATACGAGATCCGTAAGGAGGGAGGCATCGTCCTGGCCGGCTCCAACCCCAGCGCCGAGGAGGAGGCGCCCGAGGAACTGGACGACAACGTGAGAGAAGGGATGATGGGGTTACTACACACACACTCCAACAAGTCCCACAACCGCCAAAACAAGCAGTTCAACCGCACGATGCACCGTCGTCCCCTCTAGGCTTTAGCGATTGGTGTTGGGGGAGGTGGGATGAGGGTTGCACAGTGCACCCCCCCCCCGCCCTCATCAAGCTGTCTAGTTAACCACCCACCCCCCAAATACCTAGTTGCCTGCAGCGCGCAGCGCCGTTTATGTTAAGCGAAAATGAGCGTTTTGGGCAGTTTTTGGCCTTTTCCATCTGGGCATTGTTGACTGCTTCTGGAAAGCTTCGAAACTACCTCAACGACCTCCCCCCCCCCAAACCTGGCTTTCGACGGGCGAGCAATAGAAAGCCAAGCTATTTGCCGTCCTT
>JASAMZ010004317.1:0-35916 GCA_030248115.1 Linhomoeus sp. GSCO2_2 | reverse complement strand
CCATCAGAACGTTAGTGTAGAGTTGATATCAAGCGTATATCGCATATGTTGGCGCCAAATCGCAGAGGTATGTCTATGTCGTTGCCCTGACGAAGATTTTTTCATCCCGTCGCCTGCATAAAATACCGTACATATAACGAAGTATTCACCCCAGAACATTTGCATTGTTGCGTACCATGTAATGTCAGCTTTGGCGAGTCTTAATTGAATGTCTCTCAGAGTAACATCAAGCGGGCGGCAAATCGTAGAATTAATGGCGAAGGAGATGAGATCGCAGAAGCGCCTGACGCGGTGATTTTTGCAACTTCCATCTCGATTCAATGAGTCAGCGGTACGTTGTAGTTGTATCGTCCGGATGAGGTGCACCTGAATCCGCTTGGACACTGGTCGACCACGGGATCGCAGCAAACGGCTGCCCATTGGGTCCAGGGTAGGGTGCGCGACGGCCCGGCCCGCAGCCTGCATCTGAAGTGGAAACGTCCATGCCTGCTTCTTACGTGCGCGATTTGTTTGGTCACCGTATAGGTGATGTTGGGCGTAACGGTGTCACCGGTGTTAATTCATGGCGCTGGTGTATTCGTCACTACGGTATCGATCGACGCCGTCGGGGCCGTAGAAGCCGACGACGATGCCGCGAGGAGGGACGGCCAAGCGGAAGGGGAACGGCGGCGTCGAGCAGCACATGTCGAAGGCGCTGTTCAGAAAGGTTCCCGGCACGCAGTCGCGGAATGCGGGCCGGACATGCGATGGGGTTAATTCTGAGGCAAGGAATAGGTCCTGGAAGTCTTCTGACCAGTGGAAAGACGAAAGGTCGTCCGCCATTAGAACAGACTGGCCCTGAAGCTTGAGCTGAAGCGTCACATGCGTCTGGTTATGCGGCAGCCATGCAGAACAGACGAACCGCAAGGGTTGCATGCAACTGTGGTAGGCTCTTTGCAGATCTCCTAAGTTCCTACCAGGGTAAGCCGCGATGGGGGCAGGGCCGACCACCGGTGTTGCAGACGCCTCGAAGGTTGATCTCACCAGATGAGCACACCGCTGAAAAAAGAAAAGGTTATGGTACATATTCTGGGAAATTGTTTCGGTTCACACTACTGCTCCCGAAACTGGAACCGTAGGTGCAGAGATGGCAGGAAGAGGAATACGCAAACGCGTAGGCTGAATCAGACCGTCAGCCGAATGGTATTTCGTCGCCGTCTAATCTTCTGCTGTGACTACTCAAGGGCACTGTGTAAGTTACAGGTACATAGCTAGGTAAGGATTCGCTCCATATCGTCTCTGTACGAATTGGGGGGCAGTCGGAGGGCGCCAAAGGAGCAGCAGAGCAGCTGGAAGCCGACTGGGTTGTTGAAGTTGGCGCGGCAGCGGGAGCCGGCGGCGCACTCGCGCTGACTGTTGGCCGTCGTGCAGGTCCTGGGACGGGGTCCGGGGGAGACCGGCGACGTTCTCGAACTGCGGAATCGAGTTGGTGTTGGGGCAGGTGACGGCCACGCCGCCGAATAGGAACTGCGCTGGAAAACACTAGGGGCGCTTGTTTGTGGGGTGGTTGGAGAGAAGTGGATGTAAGGGAGCGTTGTACCACCGCAACTTCATGCCATTTCTTGCCTTGACCTGGTATTCGTAATCGCATGCAAAGTCTGGGAAAATAGCTGGTAGGATAAGGGACACGGACAGAAGGACTAGGTCAAGAAAGGGGGAGGGGTGCGTTAGCTGTTGAGCACGGAGGTATCACTGTAGTTAGTGCTATTAGTAGCGAAGCAGCGAGGCGCGCTGCCTGCCGATTTAACCGACAGGGCACCTTGTAGAGCCGCCAGCAGCGGGAAGTTCTGCAGCACCGGATAGGGGACCAGCGGCAGCAGAGGTCGACGAAGCCGAGCGGATTGTTGTAGTTCCGTTGGCAGACGTGACCCGGCCGACACTGATTAGTAACGGCGTGGATTCAGCCGGTACGACCGACGCCGTTGGCGTACTCTGGCACTTGCCCTCTCAGCGGACAGCTAATCTGGCCTGTTGTATTGTTAGCAAAGGTCAATAGCCGCGATCAGGACATTGCTATGTAGTTCATGCTTTCGAACGGCCACCATATACGGTAACACTCTGGAGTTAAGTGGGTTATGCCAGTTATGGCAAGGATATGTTATGAGAATCGACGCATTCACGAAACAGTTTTGCAGCGTACCATGCTGCGAAGAGCTGAATAACGCGCTAACCTAGAGCGTTTCTCAGAGCAAGGACAACCACCAGAAGAAGCGGCGACATGCGCCTACGTTGCGGCCGGCACTGACAGCAGCAAAGCAGTCGTCGACGTCAGCAGCGGCGAGGAAGAAGTCCAAATAAGCAAGTGTGTTGACGCGCGGAGAAAGTCAAAATCGCGTTTGAATAAGGGGGCGGCGGCCATTGTCAAAACGACGATCTGCTGCTGGGGCCAAAATGGCGAGTGGCCGACGAAAAAGTTGAGCAATCATGGTTAATGTACTTCGTTCAGTTCATGTATAACATACAACATAGAGACGGCAGTAAGACCGTTTTTCCGTTTGTCAACCTTCGGGTTCCTGTAGTTTCGCGAAATTCAAATTTATAATTCCTGAGCTTCTCTAGGCACCGGAATAATAAGTGCGTCGAGACTTATAACAGAGACAAAGATCCTCTTTCTACGACATTCCAACGCCGAGATGGGAGGGCATTCTCTGACGGACGGACGGACGCACGCACGCACGCCGAGCTTCTGTACGGTGCCGCCCGCCTGAGGGCGGGTGGAAACACTTGGATAAAGGGGTGATTTAAACGTCTTTCATCGCCGATCTTTATCGATTTATAGTTTGTAAGATTATTCTTTTCAAATCTGTCAATCATAAAAAGCTGCATAGAACAGTGAAAACGAAAATCAAAACAAGAAAAATGTATTAGTAAAATGATCACAAATCGAAATCCCCAGGGTGTTTGCGGTGGACGATGGAACCTGCCCCAAATGGTATCTCTACAAGGCCGTGAAAAGCGCCACAAAGTTGGAAGCCGAAAACGTCACTACGTCGTGTAAAGATGGCGGTACGACTGTGTCACACAACGGACGCCCTAAGTGAGTTGCAGCTAAACACTACTTGTGTGCGCCAACATGCCTGCGGAAGGGTAGGGTGCAATCGGTACCCGCCTTGAGGGGGGGAAGGGTAAGGGTGAGAGGGGGGGGGGGGGGGGGATGGGGAGGGGGGAGGTGGTAGGCCTCCCCACCCCAGCCGGATGTGTGATCAACTCATCCCCCGGTGACCCCCGCAATGAACCAACAGATCCGACCGTTTCTGGTCCTCTGGTCGACAAGGGGAGGGGGAGGTGGGGTCTCGTCTGGAATAATGGCCCGTAAAAAGGTCTGTAAACTACCAGTGCGCGTACCCTGGCACTTGATCACTGCTCCGGCGTCGAACAGGAAGTCCCCCTCGTGGGTGGTCGTCAGCCTGTGTGGCGCGCTGTCGAAGCAGCTAATCACAGCCCAGTGACTATAGGTGGGCGACAGGCCGCCGCCTCCCTTCTCCACCACCAATTGCTCGCTGGGACCACAGCTAGCGTTCAGCTGCTTAGCGGGGCCTTCCTCTCCGTGGGGGGCGAGTACAGGTGCCGCCAGGGCCCCATTGACGGCTGACGGAATGTCGCCGCAGACGGCTGAAAAGAGAGGTTCTCCGCGAAGGAGCACAGGCATCTGCAGCCAAGCTTAGACGTCGACCAAGCTTAATACGGGCATCAATTGACAGCGACACTCCACCGACCACTACCCTTACTCACTCGCAGACAAAGGTGGTTGATACAACGCGGCGTTGAAGTGGCACGGCGTCCGCTGATGGTAGGGCTCCGCCGTCTCGTAAGACACCACGTGGCCCCAACAACTGACGTCCGGCTCGCAGCTGACCGATTGGCAGGCAGGGTTGGCCTCGCAGGAGGCCAAGCAGTCGGAGAGCGTGACAATATCAACGGCCGAGTGCATACTCGGCGCGCCGACCCCCGCGATGCAGAACCAATCAGCTTGGCCCACTTCGGTGCTGACGAAGCTGGAAATGACGTTCGGGCGAGGCGATACTTGGAAGCACGCCGGGCCACCCAGGGAGGCCAGTGAAACCCTACCACACGCACGCTAGCGCACGCACGCACGCACGCAGACACGCACGCACGCACCCACGCATGCACGCACGCACGCACACGCCCACGAGCACGCACGTCAAGCAATTTTGGAGGCTTCACCTAGACGTGTGGTCAAGCGTATTGATCTGAAACCAATTCCGGGTTGCAGAGCAATCACTTCTGCGTCGGATGAGCACATAAAATTCTATCCTGGCACAGCATCAAGTGCTGTAGCACCTAGCCGTATGAAGAGTCGTGCATAGTCTTGGTCTTGGACCGAATATTGTGCCGTCGCAACGTCCTCCTCCCAATAGAAGACGCAGAGACCAGTGACCGAATTCAGGGCGAATCCAAAGCACTTCGACTCGGCCATGCAGTACCCGGCGCAGGCGCCTGAAGTTCAATTGATTGCGGTGGTAGTCTTCAGTACATTACGGCGCGGCGTCCACAATCCGAGATGTTGTTCCTTACCTCTACCCCCCCCCCCCCCCTCGAGGTGGGTACCTATTGCACCCCACCCTTCCGCAGGCATGTTGGCGCACACAAGTAGTGTTTAGCTGCAACTCACTAGGGCGTCCGTTGTGTGACACAGTCGTACCGCCATCTTTACACGACGTAGTGACGTTTTCGGCTTCCAACTTTGTGGCGCTTTTCACGGCCTTGTAGAGATACCATTTGGGGCGTTCCATCGTCCACCGCAAACACCCTGGGGATTTCGATTTGTGATCATTTTACTAATACATTTTTCTTGTTTTGATTTTCGTTTTGACTGTTCTATGCAGCTTTTTATGATTGACAGATTTGAAAAGAATAATCTTACAAACTATAAATCGATAAAGCTCGGCCATGAAAGACGTTTAGAAATCACCCCTTTATCCAAGTGTTTCCACCCGCCCTCAGGCGGGCGGCACCGTACAGAAGCTCGGCGTGCGTGCGTGCGTCCGTCCGTCCGTCAGGAACGCCCTCCCATCTCGGCGTTGGAATGTCGTAGAGAGAGGATCTTTGTCTCTGTGATAAGTCTCGACGCACTCATTATTCCGGTGCCTAAGAGAAGTCGGGACTCATAAATTTGAATTTCGCGAACTACAGTAACCCGAATGTCGACAAACGGAAAACGGTTGTTACTCGCTGGTCTTACGTTGTAGAGAGGTGTGCTATAGGTCAACTGAAAGGCCTCGACGTGCTCTTTCACGTCGTAAGAAAAGAATTCTCAACACGCGCCGTCGAAATCGACATCGTGCGCGCGTCGATCCGTCCATCCTTGCATCAGTTACGCTCCCAGATCTCGGCGTTGGAAAGTCGTACACAGAGACTACAGAGATGATCTCGGGCTCAATGGATACCTACATAGGTCTCGACTCACTGATCGGGTCGCTAAGAGAAGTCGAGACTCAAAAATTTGAATTGCTAATGCTTGAATATTTGCGTGGCGATAAGAGCGGCTTGTCATCACTCAAAGAGCGTACGTCTTTACAATGTCAGTCAAAATACAGACGAAAAACTTTTTACTGCCGGAGCTCGTTCATCACGTCAGAATTGGCAATCTTACACGCAATACAGTGATTTGCGGGCTCTGAGGGGGCCTTTGTCCCAAGGTTCTCATGTCTGAATAATAAATCAATACATTATTCATGTAAAATGCCTAAAGGCAGAAAGGGGAATATGTTCCAAGCATGAAGCATCTAAAAGTAAGAGTATTAAACGATATTCCTATGGTGTAGCAAATGCGGCACTTTGCGCCGCCCACCAATTTGTTAAAGAAAGAATAGTACCAGTATTGATTGAAAGAAAGCATTTTCGACTAAAATCATCCACACAAACTGCGCAAAGGTCACAACGACACGCTAGGATGTGCCGAATATGTTACCGCGTGTCGTTGTGACCTTTGCGCAGTTTGTGTGGATGATTTTAGTCGAAAATGCTTTCTTTCAATCAATACTGGTACTATTCTTTCTTTAACAAATTGGTGGGCGGCGCAAAGTGCCGCATTTGCTACACCATAGGAATATCGTTTAATACTCTTACTTTTAGATGCTTCATGCTTGGAACATATTCCCCTTTCTGCCTTTAGGCATTTTACATGAAATACTCTTACTTTTTGATTGGCGGAGTTAATCAACCCACGTTACCGATGTAGGCCACCTTGAGACATGACTGTAAAGGCTCTCGTACGAGTTTGACATATTTTGGTAACGTACGGGACGAGCAGGACAATTTGATAGCACGCACGCAGGGCCTCCTGAACGAGCGGAGGCACTTTGAGGCACGCACAAAACTTAACAGGACAATTCTGGGGCACCTATGCAGGGCCTCCTGAACGAGCGGGGGCACTTTGAGGCACGCACAAAACTTAACAGGACAATTTTGGGACACCTATGCTGGGACTCCTGAACGAGCGCGGGCACTTTGAGGCACGCACAAAACTTAACAGGACAATTCTGGGGCACCTATGCAGGGCCTCCTGAACGAGCGGGGGCACTTTGAGGCACGCACAAAACTTAACAGGACAATTTTGGGGGCACCTTGCGAGGGCCTCCTGAACGAGCGGGGGCACTTTGAGGCACGCACAAAACTTAACAGGACAATTCTGGGGCACCTATGCAGGGCCTCCTGAACGAGCGGGGGCACTTTGAGGCACGCACAAAACTAACAGGACAATTTTGGGACACCTATGCAGGGCCTCCTGAACGAGCGGGGCACTTTGAGGCACGCAGAAAACTTAACAGGACAATTTTTGGGCACCTATGCAGGGCCTCCTGAACGAGCGGAGGCACTTTGAGGCACGCACAAAACTAACAGGACAATTTTGGGACACCTATGCAGGGCCTCCTGAACGAGCGCGGGCACTTTGAGGCACGCACAAAACGAACAGGACAATTTTGGGACACCTATGCAGGGCCTCCTGAACGAGCGGGGGCACACACCTATGCAGGGCCTCCTGAACGAGCGGAGGCACTTTGAGGCACGCACAAAACTTAACAGGGCAATTTTGGGGCACCTATGCAGGGCCTCCTGAACGAGCGGGGGCACTTCGAGGCACGCACAAAACTTAACAGGACAATTCTGGGGCACCTATGCAGGGCCTCCTGAACGAGCGGGGGCACTTTGAGGCACGCACAAAACTAACAGGACAATTTTGGGGCACCTATGCAGGGCCTCCTGAACGAGCGGGGGCACTTCGAGGCACGCACAAAACTTAACAGGACAATTCTGGGACACCTATGCAGGGCCTCCTGAACGAGCGGGGGCACTTTGAGGCACGCACAAAACTAACAGGACAATTTTGGGACACCTATACAGGGCCTCCTGAACGAGCGGGGGCACTTTGAGGCACGCACAAAACTTAACAGGACAATTTTGGGGCACCTATGCAGGGCCTCCTGAACGAGCGGGGGCGCTTTGAGGCACGCACAAAACTTAACAAGACAATTTTCGGGCACCTATGCAGGGCCTCCTGAACGAGCGGAGGCACTTTGAAACAAGCACAAAACTTAACAGGACAATTTTGGGACACCTATGCAGGACCTCCTGAACGAGCGGAGGCACTTTGAGGCACGCACAAAACTTAACAGGACAATTTTGGGGCACCTATGCAGGGCCTCCTGAACGAGCGGGGGCACTTCGAGGCACGCACAAAACTTAACAGGACAATTTTGGGACACCTATGCAGGGCCTCCTGAACGAGCGGAGGCACTTTGAGGCACGCACAAAACTTAACAGGACAATTTTGGGGGCACCTATGCAGGGCCTCCTGAACGAGCGGTGTCACTTCGAGGCACGCACAAAACTTAACAGGACAATTCTGGGGCACCTATGCAGGGCCTCCTGAACGAGCGGGGGCACTTTGAGGCACGCACAAAACTTAACAGGACGATTCTGGGGCACCTATGCAGGGCCTCCTGAACGAGCGGGGGCACTTTGAGGCACGCACAAAACTTAACAGGACAATTTTGGGGCACCTATGCAGGGCCTCCTGAACGAGCGGGGGCACTATGAGGCACGCACAAAACTTAACAGAACAATTCTGGGGCACCTATGCAGGGCCTCCTGAACGAGCGGGGTCACTTTGAGGCACGCACAAAACTAACAGGACAATTTTGGGACATCTATGCAGGGCCTCCTGAACGAGCGGGGGCACTTTGAGGCACGCACAAAACTTAACAGGACAATTTTGGGACACCTATGCACGGCCTCCTGAACGAGCGGTGGCACTTTGAGTCACGCACAAAACTTAACAGGACAATTCTGGGGCACCTATGCAGGGCCTCCTGAACGAGCGGGGGCACTTTGAGGCACGCACAAAACTAACAGGACAATTTTGGGACACCTATGTAGGGCCTCCTGAACGAGCGGGGGCACTTTGAGGCACGCACAAAACTTAACAGGACGATTCTGGGGCACCTATGCAGGGCCTCCTGAACGAGCGGGGGCACTTTGAGGCACGCACAAAACTAACAGGACAATTTTGGGACACCTATGCAGGGCCTCCTGAACGAGCGGGGGCACTTTGAGGCACGCACAAAACTTAACAGTGTCGCGTCTTCGCGTGATAATTGTTTTGATCCTGCGCGTTACCGTAAACTTATTGCCGCAGCTTTCGTTATTTCGAATTCGAAACGGCCGCGCTTTCTGTAATGTCATCGGTAGTTAGGGTAGAAGCTACGGTAGATACACGTGGCGTCTGTGCAATATAGGGGTGATTTGTGTGCGTTCTGGTCAGTCGGGCTAGAGCGGCTCCCTGTTCTTGTTCTCTCCTTTGTGTGGTGTGAACTAGTGGCCTGTTCGGCTTATTTGTTCGAGTCTGGCGTCGTCGCATGTAGTTCTTATTGTTTCGCGAGGCATTCGGTCGAAAATCCGTTGAGTTATCTTTCGATTGATCACAAGTCAACGTGCATTTTCATCGCTCTCCCTAAAATCCGGCGCACTTGACTTGATATGGTGGCTTCTTAGGTTCTCTTGACATGCCGTCTTCTCACGCTTCCGCTGTTGGGGCCAGCGGCGACGAGCGCCGCAAATCTAAGGCAAAGTCTGCGCCTAATCCAAGTACGTATACGAAGGATGAGCTTTTGGGTCATATCGAAACAACGCAGTCGAGGCGCAGAGATATTGTTGAGCTGGTTCTGGCTTTACGCCAAGTCGCTTGTACGCCACAGTTCATTTGCGCGACAAAACCCATTCCAAATATGCAGGAAAGCTCGATTAAGAGAGGAGCGCGTCTGGATCTGATTAGAATTGCGAAGAGGTATATAGAGGCGCTCTTCACTGTAGTCGATTCTCTTCAATTGGCGCTGCCGGACGCAGCCGGCTATGAGTCTGACAGTTCCTCCAATTCCGTTCGATCGCGTCGGTCGAATCCGTCGAGATCTTCTCCCTCAGAGCTCTCTCAATTGGTTGAATCGATGTCGCGCCTTCAGATAGAGCATGAGGAGAGGCATAGGGCTGAGCAAATTGCGCGTGAGGAGCGTCAGAGAGCTGAACAGTTGGAGCGTGAGGAACGCATGCAGCAGTTACAGTTCGAGAGGGAGGAAAGGTTGATTCGCTTACTGCAGCCCCAACTGAACGTTGCGCGCGAACCTCCTGTCGTTCCTGTTCATCATCCTCCTAATGGCGAGGATCGTCAGCAACGCATAGACCAGAAGGAGCCTCCAGTTGATGCGTTTTCGGGTACAGGAAAAACTACTGATTTCTCGGTTTGGCTGCCTTCTTTCACCGATTGCGCCACAATGTTCGGTTACTCTGAGCGCGCAAAGCTCTTCTGGCTCAAAAGGAAGCTTGCAGGGACTGCTGAGTCATTCGTTCAGTCGCAGACGGAGGAAATTCAGAATGATTACGATCTTCTCGTAGCAGAATTGACGGCATACTTCAAAGACACTTCTTCTAAGACTATGAGATACAAGGAGGTCTTCGAGTGTAGACAGGGCGCTAACGAATCGAACGGTGCCTTTAGTGAGCGTCTCTCAGAGTTGGTCCGCCGTGCAGAGAAACTAGAGATGGTCTCAGCTACTGTGCTGAAGAAGCACATTCTTCTGATGGGCTCCAATTCTATTTACAAGAAGGATCTCGTTTCTAAATGTGACGATAATACCACTTTTGAGCAGCTCGCAGAAATCGGTCGCACTTTGGATCGTCAATACGGTGATCTTCATTTGCTGAATGGAAAAGCTTCATCGCCGTCAGAGGCACGCGTTCAGTCACCACGTTCGTTTAGCAACTCTCAGAATTTTGGAGGATATCGTCAGCGCAGTCCATTTATGCAACAGGGCCCTCGATTTACGGCGCCGAGATACTCTCCTCCTACTTCGGGTGCTCTCTTTGCTTCCTCCAAGAAAGCGTGCCCCTTCTGCACCGGTTCTCATTCGTTGTGGAAGTGTTTGGCGTATCCTAACGCGAATGAGAGGAATCTGCGCGTGCGTAGCTTGCAGTTGTGCTTCAATTGTCTGGGGTCAGATCACCACGCTTCGCGTTGCACGAGCTCCCAAGGCTGCTTCAAGTGTGGTCGTCATCACCATACTAGTATTTGTCCGAGCCAAATGCAGCACACTGGTCAGGGATCGCAAGACGTTAGGCAGCGGTCCTCGTCTGGTCACAAAGTGGCTAATCCGGTGCTCGACGAGCCTCGGCAGGATTTGCATCCTTCTAGTGGGAACAATACTCAGTTGACGGCGGCTACTATGTCAGATTCTTCACACGCAAGTCGCTGTGTGTTTCTGCAAACGGCGAAGGCCACTGTAGTGAATACACAGAGTCAAGAAACGATTTCGGTGCGCATTCTATTTGACACGGGTTCTCACAGTAGCTATATCACGGACAAGGCTGCAGTGGCTCTAGGGTTGAAACCTAGCAGTTATCAATCGCTTACGTTAGCTACGTTCGGCGCTTCGCAATCGAAACCGATCTCGATGCCGGTGATGCACTTCGGCGTCCGTTTGTTAGACGGCAGTGTCTTCGGTTTGCACGCGTATAAGGTGCCAGTCATCATTGAGTCTCTTGTGCGACAGCCGCTTCCGGAGAACTTGCTTCAATTTCGCGGCATTCCGTACGCAGACCCGCCAACTCAGGTAGAAGAAACTTCTCAGGTAGACGTGTTAATTGGCCTGGACTTCTACCATTTCTTCCTGCCGCCTGAACCACCACTCTTGGTGCACGCACAGTTTGTGATTCTGAATTCGAAACTCGGACTCATTCCGTCGGGCAGTCTGCCTTTCACTCGTTCGGCAGGACCAGTCACGGATCTGTCTTCTCCTCAACAAACCGCGATGCTTATAGTCGATCGGTCGGTTCCTACGACAGAGGACGATCTATCACGATTGTGGCGACTCGAATCGATAGGCATTCGGGATTCTCCGGTCACTTCTGATGATGACATAGCGCACCGTAAATTCAAGCAAACAGTGAAGTTCATAGACTCGCGATACTACGTGCAGTGGCCTTGGAAAGAGAATTACCCCCCTCTGCCTGACAACTACGTTTTGGCTTTGAAACGACTCGAATCTCTGTTGAAGCGCCACCTCACAGACCCAGAGATCTTCTCCAAGTATCAGGCAGTGATAGCGGAGCAGGAGAAATTGGGAATTATCGAGCGAGTTCCCTTTTCGGAGCGTTTCCCCTCGCATCAAGTGCACTACATTCCGCACCATTGCGTCATCACACCGCAGAAGACGACTACAAAGCTTCGCGTAGTCTACGACGCATCGGCTAAGGCTAATAGGGACGCTCCTAGCTTGAACGAATGCCTCTACCGTGGCCCAGTGTTATTGCCCGATCTGTGCGGTCTTCTGTTGCGCTTCCGCATGAACCCAATTGTAGTCCTCAGTGACGTTGAGAAGGCGTTTCTCCAGGTTGGCTTACAAGACGCAGATAAGGATGTCACGAGATTTCTGTGGGTAGTAGACCCTACGAAGCCAGCCTCTGGCAACAATCTCGTCTTCTATCGGTTCTGCAGGGTTCCGTTCGGTGTCATTTCAAGCCCCTTCCTCTTGGCAGCGACCATTCAACACCACTTGCAGAAATCGAACGACCCTATTGCGAAGAAATTGGAGTCACAGCTTTATGTCGACAACTTAGTTTACGGTCTGGAGACGGTAGACGAAGCCATAGACTTCTACCGTAAGATAAAGGAACTGTTCGCGAGCGCTTCTATGAATATCCGCGAATGGTACTCGAACTCGTCTGTTGTGACGCAGGCTTTCGCAGATAAGGACAGAGGAGAAGGAGATAGCTCTAAAATACTGGGTCTCTATTTTAATCGTTCAATGGATCGTTTGTCCCTCGTAGATCCACGCATCTCCCTCTCAGCAAGTTGGTCTAAACGCTCCATTTTGAAAGCTACGGCCTCAGTTTTCGATCCGTGTGGATTCTTCTCTGCAGTTACTATTCGGGCTAAGGCAGTTCTTCAGCAACTGTGGAAGCAGTCTGTTTCATGGGACCTTCAGTTGTCAACTGAACACAGGGGTTACGCTGAATGGTGCGCTCTAGTCCCAGATCTGCAAGAAGTGCATACGGTAGTTTTGCCGCGTCACATCGGCCCCTCCGTCTCCAGTGGGTGTGACTTCCAGTTGCACTGTTTCTGTGACGCTTCCGAATCAGTTTACGCAGCTGCTGTCTATCTGCGCGTCACAACAACTGAGGGGGTCGTCGCCAGTCATTTGATTTTCTCTAAGGCGCGGCTGGCGCCTATCAAAGGAGCCTCTATTCCTCGATTAGAACTTATGGCGGCAGTTATCGGCGCTCGAATGCTTCACTTCGTGTCCCGTGAACTTCAACTCTCGTTCTCTAAGAAGGTACTGTGGTCAGATTCACAGTGTATCCTTGGGTGGCTTTTGAACGAGAAACCGCAACAGGTATTCGTTACTAATCGCGTGCGCGAAATCAATTTGGAGCGAGACTTCTCTTTGTCGTACGTGCCCACAACAGACAATCCGGCCGATTTGCCTTCACGCGGCAGTACTCTGTCTGAGATTCGAGATTCGTCTATTTGGTGGCACGGTCCCTCCTGGCTCGTACGCGAATCCACTCAGTGGCCACAGTTCTCATTTCCGGCTCCTACGTCTCGTGAAGATGAGTCTTCTCTAGCAGTCGTTCCTTCGGAGAATTCAAATTTGTGGTTCGACTTAGGTCGCTTCTCCAATTTCAATAGACTGCGTCGTGTTTTCGCTTGGGTTCGTCGATTTGCACATAATTGCCGTTCGGCCGCTACCAATAGGCGCAAATCTACTTTGTCGGCCGAGGAACTGAAAGACGCGCATACGGTACTCGACTCCGTAATGCAGCAGCACTTCATGGCTCCTGCATTCAAAGCAGTCACTTCTGGACGCATGATTTCTTCGGAATTCCGCTCGTTGGGCGTTCACTTCGATCGAGAGAATAGGCTACTGCGTTGCTCTACGCGTCTGAAACACGCTTCTCTTCCTCCGTCTACAGTATCGCCTATTCTTCTTCCACGTTACGGACACTACGCGAGACTTGTAGTTGAACACTTCCACGTGCGCGCTCTCCACGCCGGTCCGGCTCACACTCTAGCGGCCATTCGTGACAGATACTGGTTGATAGCCGGCCGACGCTTCATTCGCTCTGTACTTCGGAAGTGTGTCATTTGTTCGGCGTGGGAGGGCGGCGCTTACGAAGCGCCGAGATTTCCGCAGCTGCCAGCTGGACGAGTTCAAGTAGCGAAGCCTTTCTCTTTCGTGGGCATTGATTACGCAGGGCCGATTAGCGTATCTGATACTGGCGTGTTGAGGAAAGTCTGGTTTTGCCTCTTCACTTGTGGAGCGAGTAGGGCAGTGCACCTAGAGTTGGTTCCCGACATGACTGCCCACGAATTTCTCCAGTGCTTCCGTCGATTCTGCGCGAGGCGGGGCCTTCCCCAAGTAGTTGTGTCGGACAATGCGAAGCAATTCAAAACGGTGAAAGTGGTACTTTCTCGCTATGGGAAGGAGTCTTTGCCGTGGTATAGGGTATTAGGCTCAGCTTTGCTGCAGGATTTCGCAGCGAATCAGGGGATAGAATGGCGGTTTATCACTGAGCGCGCCGCCTGGATGGGAGGTTTTTACGAACGGCTAATAGGTTCTGTAAAATCGGCTCTGAAGAAATCGTTCCACCGCCGTCGTTTGACCTTGTCACAGTTGAACACGCTGTTGGTGGAAGCAGAGGCTACTGTAAACGCGCGACCGCTTACTTTCGTTAGTAGTAGCCTTTCGGACAGCGGCTCGATTTTGCGTCCTTGCGACCTTATAGCTAGTCACGCTTCATTCGTCTTTCCTCCTCCCTTGGATTCGGACTCGGCGGATGATCCCGATTATCTGCCTTCAGTAGATAACGCTCAGAAGTTATTGGAAGCTTGGAAAGTTGGCCAGCGTATTCTCCTTTCCTTCTGGAAAACTTGGCGCACGCACTATCTGACGGCTTTAAATGAGCGCGAATCGGTTCATAGAAAGCGCCGAAACGCTGCACCTTTTCCGTCAGTAGGCGGCGTCGTTCTAGTTAGGGAGGAAAATCAACCGCGTGGTCTTTGGCAGCTAGCTAAGGTGGAAACACTTCTCCCAAGCGCCGACGGCGCTATTCGTTCGGTAGTGGTCCGCACAGCAAAACGCAAGATGCTTACGCGCCCGATTCGCTCTTTGTACCCATTGGAAGTGAAGAATTAGGAATGCATTGTCCTTAGCATTCAACCCGCGAGTCGTGAGTTTGCGTTGGTCGCCCTTGATCAGTATTCAGCCTCGAGTTGCGGCATCCCGTTTGTCGTCCACCAAGTCCCCATGGTCGTCCCCGGATCCCTACGGTCGTCTCCAGTTCTGGTCCTTCCCCTTCTACTGGCTCCCCTCCTACGGCTGGGTCGGCCATGGATCTCTCTACGGCAGCTCCTCTACTGGTTTCCACAGGCCCATCTACTGGAACAACCCCTTCGAGCTCTACTTCGCCCTGTGGATCTGTGGAACTCTCCCTCTGGACCTTTCCCCTTCTGGAGCTCTATCTGGCCTACACTCCCCCTGCTTCCGGTCGACCATCTCCCTGCTTTGAGTTTTGATTGATTGTTCGCGGTTCTCCCGTTGTTGTTGTGTTCGCTTCTGTTCGTTCTCCGCCGGGAGTGTCGCGTCTTCGCGTGATAATTGTTTTGATCCTGCGCGTTACCGTAAACTTATTGCCGCAGCTTTCGTTATTTCGAATTCGAAACGGCCGCGCTTTCTGTAATGTCATCGCTTTCTGTAATGTCATCGGTAGTTAGGGTAGAAGCTACGGTAGATACACGTGGCGTCTGTGCAATATAGGGGTGATTTGTGTGCGTTCTGGTCAGTCGGGCTAGAGCGGCTCCCTGTTCTTGTTCTCTCCTTTGTGTGGTGTGAACTAGTGGCCTGTTCGGCTTATTTGTTCGAGTCTGGCGTCGTCGCATGTAGTTCTTATTGTTTCGCGAGGCATTCGGTCGAAAATCCGTTGAGTTATCTTTCGATTGATCACAAGTCAACGTGCATTTTCATCGCTCTCCCTAAAATCCGGCGCACTTGACTTGATAAACAGAACAATTTTGGGACACCTATGCAGGGCCTCCTGAACGATCGGAGGCACTTTGAGGCACGCACAAAACTTAACAGGACAATTTTGGGACACCTATGCAGGGCCTCCTGAACGAGCGGGGGCACTTCGGGGGTTGGTGCTATATGCGCGCAACCATCGGTGGGAAGAATGGAAGGCGACTGGACGAGATCCTGATTGATGGATGTTAGAGCGTGATCTGGAGAAGAAGAAGAAGAAGGAGAAGGAGAAGACGGAGAAGAATTCACCCCCCGCCGTTGGGACAAGAAACGCGCCGCGATCCTTTCTGGGCCTGTAACTTTCGCTACACTGTACCGATTTTCACCAAATTTGGAATGTAATCTATTTATGATAAAGTCCTTTAGTGTGCCAAATTTCATCCACATCCGTTTTGTACAGCCCGAGAAACAAACATCGTGACGATGGGAAAAGGTGCGCGCGGCCTTCATGGAACATATTATGGTTTGGCGCTGCCGCGCCAACCATGATTAACTCAAGTCGCAGCTGGGTCCCGTATAACCGGCCGGGCAGACGGACCCCTCCAACGTAGAAACTACCGCGCTTAACAGAATACTTGCCGGGACTAAGGCCAAGACACGCATGCCGCCCTGCCGATGACTTCGCCAATCAGTGTATTGTAGTAGTTGGAGTAGCGGATCTAGGCGGTTGTGCGTTGGCCCCCTCATGTCGGTAGCACGTTCAGAGCGAAAAATTTTCGTCTGCGGCGCTATTTTAAGGCATTTTGTAATAGGAAAGGCCAAAACGGGCAAAAAATTCGCCTGTGGCGCTATTTTTGAGCAGTTATGCAGCTTGGAATTTAATTATTGTCAAAAAATTTCGCCGACGGCGCAAATTTTTATGTACTTTATAGCATCTTGGTCCCCCCTGTGGCCTCGAAAATTCCGCCCGCCCTATTCTAAAATCCTGGATCCGCCACTGGTACATAGGTAGTTGGCGCTTGTGGTGAAGTTGGGCGTTCAATGATTGCTGCAGTGCTCTGGACGCGACGTAACTGCGACTGTTCAGCACTGCCGTGCGCCTAGAGATCTCCATGGCGAGTTTCGGCCAATTAATCCCTGAGGAAAACAGCGAGACCGATTGCCGACAATCGTCCTGATTGGTCGGTAGCGTTGTGCACCCTACAGCTGCTCCAAACCCCCCCCCCCCCCCCCCCCCCCCCGACCGCCCCACGAACGGAAAAGGCGGCGCAGTGCGCATTATGAAGATTGCGCACGAAAATCACATCGTATCCAACCAAGGCCCGACTTCCATTCGAAAGGTAACCAGAATCACAAAACTCGGACAGCGGTTCACAATCACATAGGTGCTCGGGTAATGTGCAGCAGCACAAAATATACATAGTAGGTTAGTAGCGTGAGGTGTCCAATCGAGTTATGCGCAAACGACTTCGTACGCAGATCTAAGCTTTCTGGTTGACGCGGGACATTTCCACATCCAAAGGCGTGATCAACAGAGCTGTCAGTCTCTGTTGATAATCGGCCACAAGGACTTCCATTGGCTGTAAAACAGGTCGAACATTTCCAAGTGGTTCGTGATAGGTACAAATACACATATTATGTCATATTTACGCACGGCACTTCGTAGTTGAGTCTAGATCTAGCGACCGAAACTCAACTAACGCTTGTCGTCTGTGAACTTTGCGTGCAAAATATAGAAATTAGTCACGTATTTAATTACGCTAAACTACCTAACGCATAGTTTGAATCAAATTGTTATTAAAGTCGGTCAGTTGAGATGCGTAATTTTTTAATTAATTATTAAAATTCTCATGCCTGGCTCCTCAGGTCCAATATGTGTTGGTCGTTCTCGGTTATCGGATCATTTTCACCCTTGCTGCTCTTACAAATGATGAGCTCAAGATCTTTCCTGGCTTCGGCCAGCACTGAAAGGGACCTTTGAGATTATTGTGCAGTCAGTTTTTGGTACATTTTTGTGTAAATAAATTAACGACGCCATTCCTTACTTGAAGTACAGTTTAGTGTCTGTTTCTTGTGTAGTAGCACTAGCACATAGCGCTACAAACCAGACATGTCATTGTCTTTGAGGACAATTGTCTTAGACAATTTATCTCGGTTAAATTGTCCGACAAGACAAGACAATTTAGATTGTCCCGCGTTTTCGCAAAGACAAGACAAAGACAAGACAATCAAGACGATCAATTGGGACAAATTGGTAAATTGTCCTGAAATTGTCCTTAGATTGTCCTTTGTGCCGTGGGTCGCGCACATCCAGCGCGCTGCGAATTGTTGTTGCCGAGACTGTTTTATGCGACTATCAGTAGAGTAAACTAAGGATTTGCCTAGTACAAGCTTCCATTGTTTGCTGCAGGAAAGAACAAACCACCCATTCAGCACAAATACAACTCTCTCTGGGACAACTTAGGGACAATTTAAGGACAATTTACAGGTGCGACAAGACAAAGACAAGACAATTTAAGAATTCGGCTATAGGACAAAGACAAAGACAAGACAATTTAACATTTGGGGCCAAAGACAAAGACAAAGACAAGACAATTGCAAAAATCCTGGGACAATGGCATGTCTGCTACAAACTGTAACTTACTTCTTTTAATTTTTGAAGCGCTGTTCAGTCGCATACTCACTCAGACTTTTACCGTATCCGCACATTTGGTCAACTCTGGGCAGTTGTCGAGATCCATCGGTAGTTCACTTGTCGCGTTCTAAACGATACCACTGTAATAATGTAGAACATACAACGCGCTATATTTGTACCACGTTTTTAGCACTCCGACTTGAAAAGGCGGAGTGCTATAGTCGGGGACCAGATTTCATAAATCTCCCCCCCACGATTTTTCGCACTTTTTTTCGTCCGATTTGGACGCGGTTTTTTTTAATCGATAGCTCTCGAGGGATAGTAGGTGTGGACGCACCTTCGTTTTTTTCGCGTAGTGGAAAAATTTTGAGAAAAATTCAAAAAACTGAAAAAACGGCGTTTTTTTGAACTACGACAAAGTTTACAGATCCGTAATTTTCGCAATACTTGGTCGATTTTGGTGATTTTTGGATATGTTATAGTCCTCGCGAATATCAACCTTGGAAAGGAAACCTCAGCTTCCTAGGTGGTCCCGCGCGGAAGTTATGGTCAAAAGAAAAAAAATTTTTTTTGAAATTTCGGTGTAAAAAATCGAGTTGTGAGATTCCGGTGTAGAATCGCGGCGGATACCCTCCAGCGCGAAACGCGTATCGATTTGCTTTCATTTGAGACCAAAATCGCCGGAATCGACCGTTTAAATTTTAAGTTATGACTGGACAAATTATGGCGGTTTTGACCCATTTTCGGAACTTTTCAACTTTGGGGTGCTGTAACGCTAGAATGGGACTATTAATGGCTAAATGGTGTCCACCACGTGATTCCCCGTCGAAAAGTGATACCCCCGTGCGCCTGGTACCCCGCACGGTGTGCGGGAGAGTGGTACTCGCTAAGTGGTACTCTGGTCACGCTGTTTTTGCGCTTTTTTTTACGCTTTCTATCGCTTTGCTAAACATCGGCAGTTATTGGTCGTAAAACTGTTGCTTGCTTTTCAGGCCGCTTTCTATTGATAACTGGGCTAATTTCTTCTCCACCCACAGAGAACTTCACTTCGAGTCAGCAAACAAACACTGTGAAGACTAGTGATGTTGTAAACAACTATGTAACAATTCTCATCACACTATTCCTGTGATTCACTATCGTATTTGGCATAAAGCTCTTCGTAGTGGTAAACGTCCCAGCAGTGGCCATAGCAGAGGTGTTTTTTGCAACACGAGCAGTATAGCTGGGTATCCTTGCGTTTCTTGTGTACAACACACTGCAACCTGGTTTTGCGGTCGCTTTTCATTGGCACGTGGCGAAGCTGAGTGTTGAGCCGGATTTCATCTGCTTCCCTTCTCTCAGCATCGACCTTCATGGAGACAGGCACACCGCTGACTCTCCGCTTTCTTAGTCCGCTAAGGGTGGCCAATTTCTCAGCCAGCGAAGCTTTTAGAGTAGCCATTGTGATTCTTGGGCCACTTTGCTGACGGGTTTTCAAGACGACATAGGTATTATTGACAGCAACCTTAACGTTCACTTTAGGACTCATTATCAGCGCAGTTTCTCAATGACAAATAAGGTGCCGATGACAACCTCGATCATCTGAATAAATCCAGCGGACAGATACCAGCGGTGAGAGCGGAATCGTCGTCGCTCCTGAGCAATACGTTGATCCACCTCATCAACTCCACGCAAGAAATCGCTGTAATAAGCGATGATATCAGGTCGCGGAATTGTGATCGGTACCGGAGGCTGTGTTTTCTTGCTTTTGTCCAGTCGGTCGATAGAGTGGTAGGTTGTTCCGATGTCTCCAATTGAATATCCAATCAATACTGCCCTAGAATCCATCCAGGAGCAGATGGTCATCACGTTGTGAGTGTCATGCCTGTGAAATGTTTTGTTTTCAGTATTTAATTCAGTGACCCAATGACCCTGAGCAACCTCAGCGGCCTCTGCTCGCCTCTGAACATGCCCCGCAAGGCCAGTGAGAATCACACTGTCGATGCAGTGCAAAATGCGTCTCTCAGAAATGACGCTGTCAACCACACTTTTCAGAGTCTTCAACCCCCATTGTTCTTATGACCAACTCAATGTCGGCTTCAGCCATTTTGTTTTCTACAACACTGTTCACACAGTTCTCAATTCTAGTCACCTTATCCATTTCTTTGCCGTGAGCCCCTGTGGAGGTGAAGGCACGGTTCACGACTGTCGCGACCGTCACTGGAGAGGCTGTTGCCGAAGCATTTTTCGCGCCACCGCCGGCCCCCTTCTTTGCCCTGAATTGGTGTAATCAGTAGTCATAAAGCACGCGCGGCACTGCACGTCCACACCCAATCAGCGGTCATAAATAGTGCGCGGCGCGGCGCAGCAGTTGCCACCTTTTGGCTGGTGCGCTGTCTCCTTTCGCATTCACTCCCTCTTCCTCCCCCTGCACTGAAGTGGTAGCGGCTGAGGCACTGGGCTGCACCCCTCCCGCGAGCTCGGCTGCGCTGTCCTCCACTGCTGAGGAAACGAAATCGGAGGTAGAGCCACTGGGGAGGGAAACGGCCTTGCGAACCTTGTCCAGTTTGCTGAGAACAAAGTACATGAATCACTGGTTGCGAATCAGCCACAAATACCATGTTGGAGTATACCTCCCATATTCTACGATGTCCAGATAGGCGAACACTTTCAGCCCCACTTTGTCCATGTAGATGGCTATCTCACCACGCCCATAATCGTTCCATTGCACGACACCGTACCCGGCAAATGTGGCGGCATACTGACCCTTCGTGCACTTTGTTCTGATGGTCTCATAGCGGCGCAAAAGCGTGTCAGTCAGTCGTAGTTCCGACTGCACAGAGGAGGGTTTTCGCTGGTTTATGCGCTTTCGCACATACGTCTCCTCGTAGTACTGCAAAACGTGCAATACTACGACCGCAAACCAGAAGCCAATAAGACTATGTATTATTGGACAGTAACCTGGTCGTAGCCGCTGCCCTGCAGTCTGTAGACCACTGAGCCGTCATCAGTGACGAAAGCGTACACCACCTTTCCCGGCCACCACAAACCGTCGTCGCAGACATCGATGAGATCTCCCACCAAGAATCCCTCGAAATGCTGGTGGCCATACTCTCCACGAAGGTACTGAACAAAAATTGATGAGATAGTGTGACAGAATTCTCAATAATAGTACTGCTGATGTGCCGCTACCTCGATGACTTGGCCTCTGAGGTCGGGGGGGCTGCCCGGTTCGCTTCCGGGAGCAGTGACAGACTTCAGCGTTTCCACTTCGGCGTCATTTGGCAACGATGGGAGCCCGGATGTCCACGACCTGCGATCTTTCTCCTCACTTTCAATGAACTTTTCGAAGTCCCGATCTACTTGTTCCTGCTGCCCTGGATCTAAAATTGACAATAAATAGACAGCAAAAGTAAAACCTGTACACTACACACCAGTATAACATTGTAACCTAAAGTGGTGGGCTCTCCATCATCGACTCCCTCCATTGCGATGGGCGGTTTCTCTGCGGGAGGGCCTTCCGACTCACCATCCGCTTTCGTGTTGCTTCCGGCAGCTGGTTCTGCAGCAGATGTAAATCAATGTAAAATTATATGTAACATTGAAACTGCAAATTACCATTCTCGACAGCGCCCTCATCGAACGATCTATTCGCTGAATCGCTCTCGTTGCCCGTCAGAGACTGGCTGCGGCTCCGCTCATCATTTGAGCTTATGCTCTTGTGTCCCTCGCTTTCTCTCCTCTCTTCTCCACCGCCTTCGACCGATGTGCGATTCAATTTCTTGGTTGGGGAGAGCTTGTAGGTCAGCTAAAAATTGCACAAGCATTGACCACAACATAGACCAACACTAGCCGAAAATCGAACCGGCTTTTCTCTATCGAATCGGCTGTCATCGCCACCTCCACTTGCACTTGCACCGCCACTGGAGCTGGCCATTCTGCCACGACCCTCAATCCTGACTTCTCAACTGTGAATGAAAGCGCTTCACGATAGTGAGGTGCCACAACGTTGAGGCATCATCACAGAAAACTGTCTTTTGGAACGACAATACTTTTCGCATCAACTGGGCGATGAGAGTATGCGAACAAAACTGTATATTTTTCGCATCAATCAACAGACCGGCAAACGGTAGTAAATGCATTCGAACAAGACGTAATATACATGGAGTCATCGAACACAAACTAAAAGAAATATCACTCTGATAAATGTATCACTTAAAAACCGAAAATAGGTCAGCGGTGGAAAATCGTGGATGTCAGCGGAGCAGTCGGTGGCCGGCAGGTACCAGGCACAGAGTACCACCTGAGGCGGTACCAGGCGCACGGGGATACGGAACCGATTTTTAAAAATAGTTTTCCGGTTACCGTACCTCCGGCCACGTCCAAATTCGAAGTACACCTCTGTTGACTTATTTTCGGCAATTTTCGATTTTGGGCTGTTGTAACGCTCGAATACGATTCTTAATGGCTAAATGGAGTCCACCAGGTGATTCCCCGTCGAAAAGTGATACGGAACCGATTTTCAAAAAAAAATTTCCGGCTACTGTACCCCCGGCCGGGTTCAAAATTTGAAGTACGTCTCTGTTGACAGAATCGCAGTTGGAGTCGATTTCGGTGCTTTCGAGGGCGCTGAACCCGAATGTGGCACTCGGTTTGCGATGCGGACCAGGATTTGCGACTTTTTGTCGACAATTGGGGCACCTTAACCATGTTTTGTCGGAACCCTAAGCGTGGGGATTGTACAGTGCAATGTCCAATTTCGGGCATTCTGCGCTGTTGACAAAGTCGGCATTGGTTCTGCGCTGCAGACAGACGAAGTCGGTTAGGAAGTTTCAACAACAACTGCTGTTGCAAATAAGTTTCTTTCCACTACTTCTTACGACCACGTATATATGACCGCGGTACAGTTTGGTGTGCGCCGGCATATGTTGGTGCGGGAAATTTGATTTGTGTATCCGCGTTGTGTGTATCTAGATCTGCCGTATAGATAGCCAGCCAGCTGTGCGCGCCCCCTACTTTGTCGAGTGCCATGCGTTGTGCCGGTTGCGGGCTGGTTTCCGTTCAGCGTTCTCTCGTTCCCACGCTCTGCTGGCGCAGACGCTCGATTGCGTAAGCCTGTTTCGTGGCGCGCGTATCTAGCGTATAGATATCCAGCTGTGCGCGCGTCCCGTGGTGCGGACGCTCGATTGCGTAAGCCTGTTTAGTGGCGCCCGTATCTAGATCTACCGCATAGATAGCCAGCTAGCTGTGCGCGCCCCCTTCTTTGTCTGTCGAGTGCCGTACGTTGTGTATTAGAGAGGGCACGGGCCGCGGCCGGCTCGATTGCCCGCTAGTTGAAGCTTCACATTGCGATCAGCGGGGTTTATTCAAATTGAGTTTTCCAAATGTGAAACTAGGTCTTTGCTAACAAGGCGCCGGCGGAAGGGCCTTCCGAAAAGAGCAGTGGAAGCGAATTCGCTGAGGTTTATTTTGCGCATTTCGGCATGTCCAAGCGGAAGATCCTTGGGAATGTGCGCAAGTGTTTCTCCTTCTCCTCCAGTGCCAAAGTGGAGCGTCGTTGGCCTCTCAGGGTCGGGGCAACAAGATCGCACGCCGCGTCTCGGCGATGGTGGCAAGACTTCCTGTGCAATCGTCCGGTGCGTGATATGGTAACTTCCCCCTTCCCCCTCCCTCGAATAAGCCCCCACCGTCCAAGAGTTTTCCCCTCTAAACGAAGGTTGAAAATAAGCCACGCGATAGGTTGAAAATTCTGCGCTCACGTTAATACACGTGTACTTACCATCATATTTCTCCAGTCACTACATCTTGTTTTATGCCGAACTTCATATTAGAATGTAATTTTTTCCGTGCCCATTTCAATTTTTCACTCAAGCTCAAGCTTCTTGGTAAATTTCATTCGAATTTTCAGGCTATGAGATTGGCCACCCGCTCACTGGAGAAGAATATTGGCTGCCGATATTAATATTACCAGACCCCGACAAAGACTTCGAGGAAGACGACTTTGGTTAGTCAGTCTGAATTCAGCCTTTGTGTTCTATTGACGCATGTCCCGCCATATCACACACTCGGAATTCCTGAAGGGATTGTTATTCAATCTTAGGCGATGAGAGCAGTGGCCTAAGGGGTCGGGGCCGACCCAGATGGCCCCCCCCCCAAGGATTCCCCAGAGCGAGCGCCAGTGAAGGTGAGACTGCGCAAGAGGCCGAGCGGGACCCTCCAAGCGCCAGTGAAGGAGCTGTTCCAACGAAGGGCCTCCCATGCATGGCCTATAGTGTCGATGACCACGCGTGGTCGCGCGGAGGTGGCCGGTCGTGAAGAGTCGAGAGTTCACTTCGTCGACATTGGATGGGTGGGGTGGCTTGAGAACAGCAGCCACACTCTGCTGCCCATCCCACTGGAATTGCTCTCGAGGCCGGCCGCCGCCATTCGCTGCGGACTCCAAGGTCTGCGTGTGTGTGTGAGTGTGTGTCAGTCACCCTAATGTCGGCAATGCGGCAGTTTGGTGGTATTATGCGTTTTGTGCGAAGACACTGCCAGTCTGTTCTAACGGATCTTTTGCTGTACGCTGCACGCTGGATTTGGGTCATTTGTCTGTGTCAGTGTGGTCTAATCTCGCAGCCTGCTTGTTCTTAGGACGAAGGAGACAGTCTGGAATCTATTCGCCGCACGGCCATCAAGAAGCAACAAGAGGAGTTCCTGAGGCGATCGAGTATTGCTGTTGGTGTGCCTGCGACGACTGCTGGCAACGCTTGAGCTTGGGTTAGGATTGGAAAGTTGGTAAGAGTGCTGTCTCGTTACGCGGCTGGCGGCGTCGATTGAGTGTGTTTGCGCTCGTTGTTCTTTGATCTCGTGTTTTGTAGAGGGCGCATTTCGAACTACAGATGGTGAACTGGCGGATTTTGGCATTAATTGCCGTCGTACAAGTCCCTTTGTCGTACCTTGCTTTTGCTGTTTTGCTTTGTTGCGTAGTCGCTCGTTGATCGTACTTCTGGGTCTGGTCTGTTATTATTGCAGTCGGTCGCTGCGGCACTTGTCGCTGCACGTTGATATTGTAATTGTAGAGTTCCAATCATAGATGGGCATAGGGTTGGCAAGGGTTGGCAAATCCAACCCTTAATTCTGGGAGGACTACGCACTACGCAAGGCCAATCCGGACCACTACGCATGCCGACCGAAAAATTTGAGCACATGATTGCATATTTGTGCAGATTCTGTAAATCTTTTATCGTTAAATCAAAAATTTTTGCCTGCGGCGCTATTTTCACTCCACTTCCTTGGTGTTTGATCTCTGAATGCAAAAATTTTTTGCCTGCGGTGCATGAATTTTTTGTCATTTTGTGTATCCTAAGTAGTAAGGAGCGCTTGTTTGGGGGAATGTACTACGAGTTTTCTGGGGAATGTACCACGGGCGAATCTCTTCGGGGGAATGTACTACGGAGCTCCCGTGGAATGTACTGGGTGTGATTTTCCGCCAGATTCAAACTGTGTCTCTAATAAGCGCACCCCCTGTAAGCCTAAGCCTGTGAGTGTATGACGACGGTGTGCTGAAGCATAGGAGGTTTCTGGCCCGGTGCTGGGCGGCCTTTCTGGCCCGGTTAGTACTTTTCTTTGGCCCGGTCTTTGGTGGAATGTACTGGGCGTGATTTTCCGCCAGATTCAAACTGTGGCTGTAGATTGCAGGACGCAAGCCTGGTGAAAAGTGCTGGGAATTCAAAGCCCAAGGGAAGGAGTGCGCTCCTCTAAGCCTAAGCGGCCCAATTGGGCTGTTCTGGAGAGAGGGCCAAGCCTAAGGGTCTCTAATAAGCGCACCCCTATAAGCCCAAGCCTGCACCTGTCTCAAATAAGCGCACCCTGTAAGCCCAAGCGTATGAGTTGCTTGCCTATGCTGTGTCCGCCTACGCCCTTACCTACCGTTACTGTGTATGCGTTGGTGGTGGGGAGAGAGGTAAAGTGGGTGCAGGGACTGAAGATGGCCGCCGATCTCCACCCTTATAAGGCCAGGACCTCCTGCTGGGAGCGACTGCAACGCCGCCTGCCGGCCAGGAAGAGAAACGTGCACAGCGCCGCCTGCCGGCCGAGAGCAGAACCGCGAGATTTGAATTTTTGGTTGCTCCGTGAAGCCACCAGGGGGCGCCAGTAGTCTATCCGAACCGCCTCAACACGTAGAATCCAACGGTGACCACCTCGACCCCCTCCGACCAACCACGAATGCCCTGGGGGCATAAACGTCGCTCACGAAAGGGAGTTTCAGCATACTGACAAATTGTTAACAAATTCAAAACACATCGGAACCATATCAAATAGGGGTTCGTTTGAAGCGTCTCGGCGAGGCGAATTCAATGGCACCAATGCCGTCACCCCCAAGTGTACCACGAGCACTATTTTTGCACTTATTTAGCCTCAAAAATCAACTTTTTATTGGCTTATCCAAACATAGTGTTGTTGGGGTTCGTTTGAAGCGTCTCGACGAGAAAATTACAATGGTGCTATCCGCGACCCCGTACCACGCACCACGTCCACACGGCGGCCACGCAAACGTGGTCAGGCCACAACTTTTGATTGGATGGTCGGAACATGGCGTTGTTGGGGTTCGTTGAAACCGTCTAGACGAGAGGAATCCAATGGTGCCGTCGGCGACGACGTACCACGCACCACATCCACGCGGGGCACGCAAACGTGGTTGGGCCATAACTCGTTGCTGCCTTTGCCGAATCTAGTCGTGTTGGGGTTCATTGAAATCGTCTCGATGAGAGGAATCGATTTATGAGGGTCCTCAGACTTCACCAGTCAACAAACAAGGCCCCTGTAAATGAGCACGCAATAGTGCGGGGGGTTAAGTTTTCGAACTGAGCAAAACAAGGGGTCAGAGTTTTTGCCCTCACCTGTGCAAGGGGTTGGATTTTTGGCCCTCATACCAACTAAGGGTCAGCGTTTTGAGCCTTATGCAAAGCAAGGGGTAAGATTTTCGACCCTTAGACAAGGCAAGGGGTGAGATTTTTGACCCTCAACCACACACAGCCCAAAAGTATAGACCCTCAACTGCACAAACACTTTCTCGGCGAGCCAAACTGGGCAACGTACACAGTTCACAAAGGAGAGAACAAGCAAGCAGGAGTCACAGGTGCATATCAATGTGGAAGTACGGCTGCAGCAGGATCACATCAGGCACCTTCTTGTCAGTCTGAGCGGCCTTCTCTGCAGTCATCTCAGAAGCCTTCTCTGCAGCCTTGTCACCACTCTTCTCCTCTACCTTCTTCTTGGCCGGAGCCTTGGGACGTTTGTAGAGCCTTCCTCAATCTCCTTGTAGAGCTTGTCGTTGTTGGAGATGTCTGCCTTGGCCTTGATTGGCACCCGTTTCCGAGGCCCCTTGTTGAATGAGGGGTGGTTGACCAGCAGGTCCGTGTCGCCCACTGGAACAGGAGGCAGCTGCGAGTCGAGGCCATAGGAAGGAAGCTGCGAGTTGAGGCCATAGGTAGAAGCCTGGGAAGCCATCTCGGAAGGCGGAGTGGAGAACTCTTGCAGGAGCTGATCAAAGTCCATGGCAAGAAATGAAGCAACTGTAGAAATCACCCCAACTCTCTGCTTTTATCCACCCTTTGCTTCATGGCCAACCAATCAGCATCCAGGACTTCACAACACGGTTTGGAGCTGACTCGGAGCCAGTTCATTTTGACTCGGAGCCATTTTGGAGTCAGCTCAGAGCTGACTCAGAGCTGTTTCTACCAGCTGTAGTGTCTGTGTGGGGTACGGCTGAGTGCCGTCTCGGCTGGGCTGTCACACACTGCCCCAGTGGTGGCAGAGAACTGACTCGGAGCCAGTTCATTTTGACTCGGAGCTGGTTCTACTGGCTGTAGTTCCTGTGGGGCATGCAGGCGCACGCCATCTTGGCTGGGCTGCCACGCACTGCCTCAGGACTGGCTCGGAGCCAATTCATACTGACTCGGAGCTGAATCCCTGCCGAATCGGAGCCGAATCCCTGCCGAATCGGAGCCGAATCCCTGCCGAATCGGAGCTGAATCGGAGCCGAATCCCTGCCGAATCGGAGCCGAATCGGAGCTGATCCCTGTGCAGTTGAGTGGGGCTGGCATTGTCTAGTACCTGCTGTTTTGCATCGCCTTGCAGGGGTAAGAGCATTGTATGGATTCAGTTCGTAGGAGGTTGTGTCTGACATTGTGTAGTATGTAGTGTGTCCATCCACTGACAAACTCAGGATACGATTCATCAACAACGAAGCACCTGACAACAGTACAGCACAACACAATTCAGAGGCCTCACAAAAAGTAACCAGTACGAGGAGCCCTCTTCGTCACGTCAGTCACATTTGGCGGCAAATCCTTCGCAAGTTGCACATCTGTCGCACGAGTAAGATAATCATCATCATCATCACTAGAGCCACCATCGTCATCACCAGCCACATCACCACTACCGTCACCACCAGTGCCATCTGCAAAGAGGTCATCAATAATGTCGCGGTTATCACGGATGAGCTTCTTGACCAGCGGCCTCCTTTCTTTCCAGGCCTTCACACCAGCTTCTTCTTCATCATAGTCCTCTTGCCCGATGAGTCGGTCCTTGGTCAGGTTAATCTTGTGCATCATGTCGCTGTGCTCGAGCAGAACGGCCGCCTCCTGTATCCACTCAACACTGTTGGAGATGTCATGAGCCAATGCTGACATGACCTTTTCGTCCGTGAGTATCTGATCAGGTGACTTGTCTTCCAGCGAGTCTCTCAGCTTGATGCAGGCATTGGTGAGCAGCCGCCGCCACACCTTCGTTTCACCCAGGTCATCTTCATCGTCCATCTGCTCATGTTCTTCACTGGTGTCAGACTTTTCTTCTTCATCTGCCTCTTCGTCAATTGTGTCGGGCTCTTCCTCACTTGTGTCCGCCTCTTCTTCATACTCTCTGTCAGGCTGGCTGTCAACGTCTTTATAAATGACCCCATCTGACACTTCTGGCTCCTTCATGGCCTTGTGCACAGTGCGCTCGTGACGAAGCCTGTTGGAACTGCTCGAGAAAGTAGCCCAACAGACCCTACAGATTCTCACCATGAACACGGGTGGACTCTGCAGTAACTCCTCAATGCCACAGCAGCGGAAAAGAATTTTCACTCACTGTGTACAGTTGGGTATTGAACTGATTGGACTGGCTCTGCTGGCTCTTTTATACTCGTTCACTCAGCTGCACAGGGATCAACTCCGAGTCAGCTCCGATTCAGCTGTGCAGGGATCAACTCCGATTCAGCTGGGATTCGGCAGGGATTCGGCTCCGATTCAGCTGGGATTCGGCTCCGATTCGGCAGGGATTCAGCTCCGAGTCAGTATGAATTGGCTCCGAGCCAGTCCTGAGGCAGTGCGTGGCAGCCCAGCCAAGATGGCGTGCGCCTGCATGCCCCACAGGAACTACAGCCAGTAGAACCAGCTCCGAGTCAAAATGAACCGGCTCCGAGTCAAAATGAACTGGCTCCGAGTCAGTTCTCTGCCACCACTGGGGCAGTGTGTGACAGCCCAGCTGAGACGGCACTCAGCCGTACCCCACACAGACACTACAGCTGGTAGAAACAGCTCTGAGTCAGCTCTGAGCTGACTCCAAAACGGCTCCGAGTCAAAATGAACTGGCTCCGAGTCAGCTCCAAACCGTGTTGTGAAGTCCTGGATGCTGATTGGTTGGCCACGAAGCAAAGGGTGGATAAAAGCAGAGAGTTGGGGTGATTTCTACAGTTGCTTCATTTCTTGCTATGGACTTTGATCAGCTCCTGCAAGAGTTCTCCACTCCGCCTTCCGAGATGGCTTCCCAGGCTCCTTCCTATGGCCTCAACTCGCAGCTTCCTTCCTACGGCCTCGACTCGCAGCTGCCTCCTGTTCCAGTGGGCGACACGGACCTGCTGGTCAACCACCCCTCATTCAACAAGGGTCCTCGGAAACGGGTGCCAATCAAGGCCAAGGCAGACATCTCCAACAACGACAAGCTCTACAAGGAGATTGAGGAAGCCCCCTTCAAACGTCCCAAGGCTCCGGCCAAGAAGAAGGTAGAGGAGAAGAGTGGTGACAAGGCTGCAGAGAAGGCTTCAGAGAAGACTGAAGAAAAGGCCACTCAGACTGACAAGAAGGCGCCTGATGTGATCCTGCTGCAGCCATACTTCCACATTGATATGCACCTGTGACTCCTGCTTGCTTGTTCTCTCCTTTGTGAACTGTGTATGTTGCCCAGTTTGGCTCGCCGAGAAAGTGTTTGTGCAGTTGAGGGTCTATACTTTTGGGCTCTGTGTGGTTGAGGGTCAAAAATCTCACCCCTTGCCTTGTCTAAGGGTCGAAAATCTTACCCCTTGCTTTGCATAAGGCTCAAAACTCTGACCCTTAGTTGGTATGAGGGCCAAACATCCAACCCCTTGCACAGGTGAGGGCAAAAACTCTGACCCTTTGCTTTGCGTCAGTTCGAAAACTTAACCCCTCACACTATTGCGTGCTCATTTACAGGGGCCTTGTTTGTTGACTGATGAAGTCTGAGGACCCTCAGAAATGGATTCCTCTCATCGAGACGATTTCAACGAACACCAACACGACTAGATTTGGCAAAGGCAGCAACGAGTTATGGCCCGACCACGTTTGCGTGGCCCGCGTGGACGTGGTGCGTGGTACGTCGTCGCCGACGGCACCATTGGATTCCTCTCGTCGAGACGGTTTCAACGAACCCCAACAACGCCATGTTCCGACCATCCAATCAAAAGTTGTGGCCTGACCACGTTTGCGTGGCCGCCGCGTGGACGTGGTGCGTGGTACGGGGTCGCGGATAGCACCATTGTAATTTTCTCGTCGAGACGCTTCAAACGAACCCCTACAACGCTATGTTTGGATGAGCCAATAAAAAGTTGATTTTTGAGGCTAACAAAGTGCAAAAATAGTGCTTGTGGTACATTTGGGGGCGACGGCATTCGTGCCATTGAATTCGCCTCGCCGAGACGCTTCAAACGAACCTCTATTTGATATGGTTCCGATGTGTTTTGAATTTGTTAACAATTTGTCAGTATGCTGAAACTCCCTTTCGTGAGCGACGTTTATGCCCCCAGGGCATTCGTGGTTGGTCGGAGGGGGTCGAGGTGGTCACCGTTGGATTCTACGCGTCGAGGCGGTTCGGATAGACTACTGGCGCCCCCTGGTGGCTTCACGGAGCAACCAAAAATTCAAATCTCGCGGTTCTGCTCTCGGCCGGCAGGCGGCGCTGTGCACGTTTCTCTTCCTGGCCGGCAGGCGGCGTTGCAGTCGCTCCCAGCAGGAGGTCCTGGCCTTATAAGGGTGGAGATCGGCGGCCATCTTCAGTCCCTGCACCCACTTTACCTCTCTCCCCACCACCAACGCATACACAGTAACGGTAGGTATGGGCGTAGGCGGACACAGCATAGGCAAGCAACTCATACGCTTGGGCTTACAGGGGTGCGCTTATTTGAGACAGGTGCAGGCTTGGGCTTATAGGGGTGCGCTTATTAGAGACCCTTAGGCTTGCCCCTCTCTCCAGAACAGCAATTGGGCCGCTTAGGCTTAGAGGAGCGCACTCCTTCCCTTGGGCTTTGAATTCCCAGCACTTTTCACCAGACCCAGTCCTGCAATCTACAGCCTTAGCCACAGTTTGAATCTGGCGGAAAATCACGCCCAGTACATTCCACCAAAGACCGGGCCAAAGAAAAGTACTAACCGGGCCAGAAAGGCCGCCCAGCACTGGGCCAGAAACCTCCTATCCTTCAGCACACCGTCGTCATACACTCACAGGCTTAGGCTTACAGGGGTGCGCTTATTAGAGACACAGTTTGAATCTGGCGGAAAATCACACCCAGTACATTCCACGGGAGCTCCGTAGTACATTCCCCCGAAGAGATTCGCCCGTAGTACATTCCCCGGAAAACTCGTAGTACATTCCCCCAAACAAGCGCTCCTTACTACTATCCTATAGTCATAAGTTATTATTTGCAAATTGCTTTACTATCTTCTTATCACAATGGCACACCAAGAGTTCTCAGTCTGTTTGTTGACCCACTACTTTTGCTTCGGTTTAGGATAATTTGTGACTCCCGATTGACCACTACGCATTGGGTCTGGGACCTGCCAGGTCTAAGTTTTGGACCTTGCCCATCTATGGTTCCAATGAGTATGCACACGCAGCTGCAGCGCGAGAGCCAGTTTGGTGAAGCGTTTAGGAAGGCCTGAGTGTGTGTGCGCTTTTGTGACGGTGGTGCTGTGTGAAAGTGTGTCACGGTGGTGTGGCTGGTGTGGTGCCTGGAATGTGAAAAATGCGCGCGGTAACGGCACATATTAAACCAAATAGCGCAATATGTCGGGGTATCTCTTCTAGCGCAGTTCGACTTGCCTAATAGGTGTAATGCCTTCGTATACTGTAGTCCCAACAAGTCGGAGTGCTTCTATGCAGGGACTCCTGCACGTAATCCTTGTATATATTTCGGATAGTCTCATATTTCTAGCTTTTTTCACAACCTTGCGCCGATTCGGTTCCACAAACCCATCGCCGTTAATTCCCGTCGCGTCACATCTCCCTTTGCAGAGACAAATCTTGGTCAGCAACTGAAATTGTTTACGCAGTATGAGCGATTAGCTAGTTGTGGTGGGGGAGGGGGGGGGGGGGGGTGGCAGTTAGAACACTCCGAACCCTACCTACCCCCTCACCAAACTTCTGCAATCCTCCACTCAATAATACGACTCTGACGACCTCACCTTTGCCTTGATTCTCGCGACTAGTTTTTCCGCCATTTCTCCCACTGTCGTTACGTATGACTTAGAGCTTACTCATACACACAAATAAGGACAAAATCAGTCGCCGCAAGAATCTGCTTCCTCGTCGCGTGAGGGGAAGAACGCAGAATGTTGTTTGTCAGACGCCAAATAATGGTTGTGCGCACGCGCAACGCGTGTTTCGCCAACTGCACAGCAAGGGGTGCAGTACATTTTGCACTTTACACAACATGTTATTCGGGGCGAGGGACAATTTGACACCGCCTGACGAAATAGCTGAACGCCTGTGTTGTACCGCCGGACTGGGACGCGCAAGTGTTCTTAGAGTGCGAATTTTCCGGGTGCAATTACCGTCTTCTGTACCCGCATTGTTGGCAGTTACCGTAATCCACGTTGAAGCAGACTTACGGTACCTATCTCTCACCCAATAAGCGCATACCTGACACAGTACACACCAATATAACACCCCAACCAGAATAAAGGATGGATCGTTCTGCGTCAACAGTACACGGTTAGGAAACAATACAAAAGGCGAAGAGGCATTTTGAGCTAAACAACAACATATGAAGTGTAGCATATTCGCAATGTTGGGTACCTAGATGGCTGCTTACAAGACAAATTCTTACTGCGAACTTTGTGTGAAGTGGTCATGCGATCCTAAGAGAATACACCGCTTCAGAATGTAGGTACAGGTACGCGCTTGGCATAACAACGAAGCTCTAGCAAAGCAACGTTCAAGCGGAACTCTAATTCCACGCGTGTGTGTGACAGTATGTTTTCTTCAAAGGAAAACGTTGAACGCTCGCTCCAGCTCGTTCATTGAGGTGCCCATCTTGGCGTGGAATGTACGGCCGCTGAAACAGAAAGAAATACAGACAAATTATTGTGAATACGCGCAAAAATTAAGCGCGCGCGATGTCAAATTGCAGTGCCTGACCTGGTTGTCGGCGTCTGTCGTCCCTGGGCCGAATCCGTGTCGCTTGACTTGGCCTAAATGATGAACAGTACCGTATGACATAAATTGGCAGATCGACTATGTACAGACCTGTGGCCTGTGGGGGGGGGGGGGGAGGGGTAGAAATAGAATGGGGAGGAAAATATTTAAGTAAGCGCCGCAGACAAAATTCTTAGTATTGCATATTATGTAGGTAGACAGTAGACACCGATGTACAATACAGTGCTAGCATGAATTCGCGCGTCAGTAAAGCGCGACGTCTCTACCGACGCGCGTCAAATTAGTCCACTATATGTAATGTACATACTTCTCCGCCCTCCCGCAGCGAGGGTTCTTCAGGCTCCTCCTCTTCTTCTATGACCATCACTCGCAGGGGAGGAATGTAGCCCTGACGCCTGTGATGTTGACACTTCGCAAACGTTCATATTATGATCAATTATTGGTATTTGATTACGTTGCGCGCTATTGGTATACAGTCAGAGCTGATCTAAGAGACGTTATGACTTGAATGGGCGAGCAATTTGCCTTTGTCCGAGGGTACACAACCCATTTTCAGTTGGGTGAAATGTCGTGAAATTTATGAAGCGGCACCCCCCCCCCCCTTCCAAAACGAACATATGTAGGTGGTATTGTATACACACTGAAGAACTTATGACACTTGTTCGTTGTACCAACGTCGTCAATTGCCTCGTCCTCATTGTATGTAGGGCTGTAGGGCAAACATCAAACTGCATACATACATAGGTTGGCAACTATGCGGTACGCATCTTTGCTCTGCGTATGTACATATGCTGTCTTTTGTTGCGTGTGGGTGCGATCATTCACGACGCGACAAAACCTCAAAATTGTCGTTGCGAACCTCCTCCTAATGCGAGTCCTCTTCGAGCAGCACATCTCCACGCAGTACTCCTCCAAAGGGCGGACCACCTGAGTCGCCAGCTTCTTCTGATACTCCGCCGTCAGAGTATCCAGGTTCTGGATGTTGAATTCAGTGTCAAAAGTTGTTAAAAACTCTATACTTTAAGAAAACTATGCACTTTGCTGAGTTCCAGCACGTGCTTTCTGTCTTCTTTCGAGTCGTCTGGCTGACAGCCGTCGTGAAGCGCCGTCTGGAGGTCCTTGCCGGCCTCGGCCAGCGCTAGAAGTGATTTTTGTCCCGCAACATTGTTATTTTTAAGCAATTTGCAGAATTACGCATGACGAAAACAGAGCGTGGCGTCGACGCCGACAACGCTAGCAGCGCTTGGTTGACTAAGTATTGTATTTTGTAAGAAATGGAGTGTAATGGTGCGGCTAGCTTAATAGAAAGTGTCATGATGAACAGTCGCAACGCACACACAACCTTTGATGCACTCTTGGTAGTTGTCGATCTTCTTCTGCAGCTCCCGGGCCGCTTTCTAAATTAAACATTAAATCAATACACAAATCGGAAGCAGCAATGTGGCATTATTGCGTTGCCATGTGCAACAATATGGACTGTTATTTCAGGCGGTGTAACGTTCCAGTGAAAGGCCCAATTGGCCAAATTTTTGGAGGAGGTTTCACACAACACACTTTGGTAATTTCAACATAACCTTTTGCTGTCGTCGCCTGATCAGTCGGACCAAATTCTCGTTCGACTTGTCTGTGCAGTATCGCCCTTTGCAAATGCAGATCTTTCCCAACAGCTAAATGCGGACGGGATAATGTTAGCGTGTTGCGACAGCGTACCACAATGCGTAATTGTGGAACACTCCTAGTGCACATATGTACATAGGGACTGTGTGTATGTGCATACTCGTAGTGAAGATACCTACATACTTAGTGGTTCTCAGGCATGGTGTGCAAAGAAGCCTGCGTCTTCTGTTGTGTCCTCTTATGTACTTTGTCCTCTAACGAAAGCTAATTGCTCACAATCGCAAATTGTGCTTCGAATAACTATGTACATACTCTAGAGCCCACCGCTTACTCTACAGTCGACCAAATTTCGAAGCGACATGAACCTAATTTGAGGAATTTGCAACCTAACCTACGTATGTATGTATGTAGGTATGCACGCAC